>APFE031169338.1:1231-48234 GCA_000404065.3 Pinus taeda | reverse complement strand
CTCCTTATGATTCAACCTTAGTTGATGATTTTAGGCTAGCTTTCTGACTTCAAGGGAGTGTTGTTTGTGATTGGAAGGAAGGTAGGATTCTCGAGCAAAGAGGCAAGGTAAGCAGTGATAAGTTTCGAACCATTGGGCATGGAGTCACAGATTGAGGCTTTCTTGCGTTTTCTTGGTCACAAGGGGATACGGAGCGGGATAGCCACACAGGATACAATTATCGATCTGCTGAAAGTACGGAATGGACATCAGGGATGAAAGGCAAAGGAGAATCATTTCATCATGCTGAAAAAGAGGATAAATGGATGAATGGGATCCAGGAGCAGTTAAGAATTCCTAAATATTCATTCATATGTGAAAGAAATAGCGTAAACAAGATCATTTAAGTGTACATGCTCATAGCTATTTCTGAAGAAAACATCGAAAAATGCAGAAATTGAACTTAAGGTGTAATGAAACAAATCTTAAGCTATTCTTTTTTCCTACAATTTAGAAGGTGGGATGGTGGTAAGAAACATAAAAATTAACAGAGGAGAGAAACACTTATTGAATCATGTAGAAGCACAGGAATTCCGTAATCATTCCTTGGCCAAGTGAACACATCAAGTAGTTTCGCAATCCATGCTTTCAGCAATCTTTGATTATAGAAAATATGACAGTTACAGTGCAGGTCTCTGCTCGGAGAAAATGCTGGGAAGGAAACTAACCAACTGCTACCAACCAACCAACCCCTCACAACACTATTCAGGGTGGTATTTATAAGCAAAATATTGAAAAGACATTCATTACAATTGACCTAAACAGGTCTGCTAGCAAACTCTTCAAAAATATAAGTGTTGCTGGAATTAAATGCAAGTAAAACTTTTTGGCTGCGCTAGGGGCAGCTGAATCAAAAAAGATCACAATGTGGCCCTTGGAGGCTTGATGCTGGAATGATTGTGCTTCGGGAAATGTAGTTCTACTCTGGTGTGAGTTAAATGTGAAATGATTATGATTTGAGGGCTTTGAGTGGCCTCGCCCTCTTTCTTTGAATCTGCTGGAAGGTATTAAATGTTCTCCTGCTTCGGGCCGTTGCTCAAGATTTTCACTGATACTCTTTGCCACTACATTGATGGCTTCCGCCGCCTACTGATACTCTTTGACATGCTTGATACCTGATGATTTCATCTGATACACTTTAAACTCTGTCGTTGATCTTCTGCTGTCTTTAAACCGGATCAATTTGGCACGATCGGGCGATTTTCGGGGTTTTGAGCGCAGAACGGGCCAAGGAATCAAAAGATTCCCCGAAATGGCGCTAATCGTGCATCGAAAACTGCTTCTGTTTCTTGTTCTGGAGCTCCGAAGTGCGATTTCTCTTCCTACGCGAAGTTTCGACTTTTTGACTGCTGACATCAGCATGATGTCGGCTGTACGGTGGATGACGTCAGCTGTGGTGGGTCCCTGGTATAGAATGACATGTCGAGGTGCTGATACTGAAGGTGATGCGATGAACTAGCTCCGATGTGATCGCAATATCGCATTGGCGGGGAACGGAAGGGTGGTTCAATTGGACATTTGGTGCGTGCGACCGCCGATATTGCGATATCGCGTCGGGTGGTGACGGATGGTTCATGACTTGCATGGAGAGGAAACTGCGATCTTGCGATCCGATCTGGTTTTTAAGGGTCTCCAGAGTGTTAAGGAAGTCGGCAAGGGGTTTGTTGCGGTCTGAAGGAGTAAGTAAGTGGGTGTGAAAGGCGCTTGAGGTTTCGGAAGGGGTCTGATTACCTCAGAGGGATTTTATACTCTGGAAGGAGTCCATTGTATCTGGAACATGGTTTGAAGGGTGAGGGTTCTTGCTAAGTTTCAGGTAAACTGAGCAATTCCCGGGAGTACTTATGGTTATTTTTCAACCAGGGGGAAGGATATTTATACAGGGGATGATTTATTTAATATTAGTAGGGGGACGGGAAAAATAGGGAGCTAAATAATAATGTTAGTGGTTAATATGGAGATGGTAAGAAAGCGCTAAGTTCAGGAGACCTTAGGCTGTTACAAGGGGGTAGAACCATTCTTCAAAGAGAGTGAAATGACTTTGAGTAAAGCAGATCTTTACCCAAGCAAATGGTATGAACATGATCGAACTTAAGAGGTATCAAGCAGATCTTGACCTCTTTTGAGGAAGTTAGTTAATGATTGGGGGAAAGTGGAGAAGGGGAGTTAGTTATACGTATTTTGAGCTTCTAGCATAGAACTGCCTGGTGATTGTGTCCTGAGTAAAGGTGACACCTGGAAATCTGGAACTGATGAGCAATTAGGATTCAGCAACCTCGAAACTACCTACCCAGCCTACTTACCTAGCATTCTTTCTTCTTTTGATTTGGGTGCACTTAGACTTGCAAACCCATCATTCCATTTTTTCTTTTTATGCTTTCCTATCTACAGACTACCCTTATTTCTTCCAAGGGCCCAGATTAAACTATTGGGTTCCTTTGCTTCTCTACCTATCTAAGAATCTGCCAAGATTAAGCTGTTTGGACAGATTTACATTCTCTATATTCTAAAACAGGAAATTTAAACCTAGGGAGACCAAGATTGAGCTGTTTGGACCTCCCTTTAACTGAAAATTGGCGATACCGGGATAACTTTCAAAACTTTGGAAGGCAATTATGAACTCAAAGTAGCCTTCTTCGCATGGAGACTGTTAAGCAAATATGGAGCATTGCAGCATGCAAAGTATGACATATTTGGCCTGTAAAAATGTCAATCATGAAATATGAATAACCCGCTGTAGTAGGAAGCTAACAGAAAGAACATTCCTTTGAGTGTTATTGACTAGTTTCATGACCTTGCATTGAGCATAGGGATGTTCCCCTCCCAGGAACTATAGGATCTGATTTATCAACACTTGTTCTTTCCACTGTACTATACCATTATTTTGTTCTTTTTTAGGCTTCATAAATATGAAAACGAAAAAAAATATATATATCCCAAAAAAAGGTGGGAACAGGACATTATTTCCATATTTAATGGAAGCTAGAGTTATTTGTGTCTCCCTTAACAAAGCACTCAAAAAATAAGTCTTTCCTCCATTGGGATGGGCTTTAGTTTGACTTAGGAGAGCCTTAACCTTATTATCGAGTCAGTACTCCTCTGATTGGTTATCTCTTCCAGTCATATGGAGAGTTTTCTTATGCCTCCTGCATGACAAAATTATACAAAGTTATCATATGCTGCCATGTAGTCACAGTTGAGTCATGCTTTTGTTCAAGGGGAGTAAACTTGAGTCGGCCTCTCTGTGGTGTCTCTTGACCTATTTTTCAGTTGGCCATCCCTAGTCAGATTCATATTCATTATCACATTAGCTATTTGGTCCTTTTCTCGTGATGGTTTGAAAAGGTCTCCATTGACTTCTTGCTGGAAGGTCTTGCACTTATCGACTATGACAAATTTCTCTAATAAAAAAGCTAGAGCCACACCTTGGTCATATTTTCATTATTGATAGGTCACCTTGTGCTCAACATCAATTAGTATCATGGGTCTTTGACTGAGCGGTTTCCCT
Organism: Pinus taeda; assembly: GCA_000404065.3. Taxonomy (NCBI): domain Eukaryota; kingdom Viridiplantae; phylum Streptophyta; class Pinopsida; order Pinales; family Pinaceae; genus Pinus; species Pinus taeda. Next base: position 44,690 of record APFE031169338.1, on the reverse strand, counting down.
TGTGTTCGACATTAGCTTTCATTATCACACGTTGGGATTCGTGGAGTGCCTTGATTTCCATTTGACCCTATTGGTGGATTCCTCGCCTCTATGTCAGCTTTCATTATTGGTTGGTTCAGAAGGTTTCTATCATGCACTAGCTACATTTTGTGTACACCGAAAACATGCTTCGATTGGGTTACTACATCTTTATTCATCTGATTCCTTCCACATTATTGGCCTACGACTTACACTCACACTATATTGGTGAAGGATGCATTAATGCCTTCCTTCTAGTGGCTCTTTTCCCATCAACTTCAGCTCATTGCTCTAGGAACGAGATCTAGAGTCCATTTGGCAGTACCTTAGGGTTTGCAATCATCAGTGGCAGACTCCTTTGCTATCGATAGTGGGAAAACATCATTGTGTCTTGACTAATAGATTCTTCCAAGTGTTCAACTACAACTCATTTATTTGCACTTGTTAGATTATATTGGGTACCTTGGCTCTCGTCATCATTATCGGTGAGTAGTCTCGCGTTTGTTAACAATATACATCAATGACCAGTAATCAAATGATTTCTCACATGGTTGATTTCAAATCATTTATTCCCATTGTGTAGAAATGTACCATGATGGTCGGTGAAGACCTCGGTTTTGCATCAACATTTCTTGGTTCACTTTTTAGTTGCTCCTATTTTTGCTAGTTGACACCATCCACCTTATATGTTGTAGTTCTTTACAGTGGCATCCTATTTGTTGGCATTCGAGTTGAAGTGTAGTACCATTTATTCCCCCATTTGACTTGGTACTTTTTGGATCATCTTTATGACTTCAGTGATCAGCTTCATACTTCAACATCATTGATCAGTTCTTTATATGTGATATTCAGATATGTACTTAGATATGATCGTATGATCCATTATGTATTCTCAGTTCCTTTATACTTGTATGCATATTGGATCCGCTTTTGTACTTGAAATGTGGACATGCTTTACTATCTTTGAGAATGGGTATGCCTACCTCAGACAACAGTTTCTTTCTTATCTCTTTCACTGGCTTGGCAGGCTGAATTCTGGTGAACTCCTCCTTGGGCTTGGCATGATTCCCTCTATACACTTAATACATTTCGTCCATCATGTACCCCTTCTAAGCTCATATATTAGGGGGCTTCTGTTATAGCACCATTTACCACTCTTGGTAGATTTGATGCTTTGGTTGTGGCCTAGGGCAACCCTTCCTTTCTATACTGGGTCCAAAATCTAAAAAACCAATGTTTTATTTGCTATATGCTACTTTTCCCTGTGTCAAAAGCATGTACACTTGGGTCAGTATATACCAAACCCACATATATGTGTTAAAACACTTAAAAATAATAAATCTCCTTAATTTTGGGATGAGTTTATGGGTTTTACTTGTTACTCACCTACTATAGCACGTGGCCCAACTATTTCTCAACTAAAAAAACTAATTTGGAGAAGTATAGATAAACCTCCATAAGAAGGCATAAAGGGAAAAGAGATGAGATATGTATATTATAGTTGATTGATCCATGATTGAATCTGAAGAAACCCCTGTGCCTCTTGCACTCCCCAAGATTTAGGAAACTCTTGTTTCCTCTTTTGATATCCTTGTGTATGTTGATGGAGGAAGATTGCTAAGGCCAAGACAAGATGGATCTGGAGGACGGTTCTGCTTGGAGCTGGAGGAAGACTCAGGTTGTAGTTTTCCACCTTTCATTTAGCTTACATAAATAAAGAAATGTTGTTTTGTTCCAAATATTTATCATGTTTATGCATTGATCCATGTTGTCATTTGTTTATAAATCTTATATTAATGCATAATCGTTCATTTTCTTATATGATCTAACATATATATCACGGATATGTCTTTTGTTACTGTTGTTGTATATTCTTTGCTTAAATAATTTACAGGCTTCAAAGGCATCGAAAGAAGTAGAGGTTTTGAACCATGTGGGATTTACCCAAATGTAGGACCTCTAGGTAAGGACACTTCTTCCCAATTCAGTATTTAAAGAATCTAGATTGTTTGTATGTGCATTTCTTGTTGTTGTATGCCATCTACTTTGTTGGGGTTTTCAACCCAAGACCCTAGGGTGTTCCCACCCACAACAAATGAACTCAGTTTTTAACTGATCAACACATCGGACACTGATCTAGAGGTACCTTAAGAATCCATCCATAAAAGATAGAACCTCGTGCCCCACACACTCATCAATTATTTGATCAATAAAGGGTGTGGGAAAGTTGTCTTTGGGACAAGCTTTGTTCAGGTCACAAAAATTTGGGTAGACAAGAATGGTGCCTTGTTTCTTGAGAACAAGAACCAAGTTAGATAAGCATGTGTTATACTCGATGGGATAGATGCAACTAGCCCACTTGATCTTGTGAATCTCGACTTTGATGGCCTCATGACGAGAAGGGTGAATGGGTCTCAAATTCTGATGGATAGGAGTTGCATCAGGCCATGTGTCGATACAGTGTTCAACAATGGTAGGATCAAGTCTAGGCATCTCTCAGTAGGACTAGGTGAAAACATCACATAATTATTTGAAGACCTTGGCATCAGCCTCAATTTAGTTTAAGGTGCATTGTGCCCCTAAGGTATTGTTTTCTTTGATACTTGGCTTATTAGATATGTTGATTTTGATAGTAGGAGAGATGTTGGCCATATTCCCTTCTTTGAAAGTGTTTGGTGCAGGGATGGGATTTCTAAACTAATTGACTTCACCATGAATGAAGTATTTAGATTCCACAACATATTAGTCATGAGACTGCTACGGCAGGAAGTACTCATGCTGGTGCGTATTGTTCTAAGGGTAATCAGGGGTAGAAATGGCTTCCATGATGTCCTCATTAGAATCGAAGGTCGAGGGATGGGAGGAAGATTGACTACATGATGTGGCAAAAGTACCTGGAGCATCATCCTAAGAAAGAAGGTTCACATACGCATCATCTGAAATGGTAGACGATGAGCTAGTAGATGGAAGATCTATCGATCTTGAGACCTAGGATTCTAAAGAGGGTGGCTCGACAGAAGTGTGCGCGGGAACCTCAAAGAGGTTTTCCTATGAAGATATCAAGGATGGTGACAGATAAAGGATATGGACTGTGGAGTTTTTCATCTCGACATCGAGGGGAGGGATCACGATGGTGGGACCGGAGTCCCCCTATTTTGGTGTACTAGTTGTACTAGAAGTGATAGGAAGAGGAGTAGATGATCCACTACAAGCGGCCTTGAATTCACGAAGCACATGAAGGAAGTTGTGAAACTTATTGAGATGAGGGAAATAATGGGAATAGTGACCATAATGATTGCACAAAGAACAAGGGTAATTCGTGCACAACAATTTAAGTCTCTTGGCTAAATCAATTAAGGTAACTTGGACCTCATGTATGTTAGATTCAGGAAACATTTCGTTGACCAAGGGTTTCAGGTGAGGAAGTTCACGACAGCTATTGGTGCCATTCCCAACAACATTACACAAAGCACATGGAGTTGTCAACTTTGGAAGCTTAGGAGCTGGAAGTTCCTAGGGAGCCTTGTCCTTAGGTTACTTCTTCTTATCTTTTCCCCCCTGTCTAGATGTTTTTGCAATAGGAGTGGGTTCCTGTTGAGGTTGCGGTGGAACAAAAGCAGTGATAGGGGTCGCATGAACCGGTTGAATTGGGGTCAAAGCATGATATGGTCTGAGCTGACTAGGCAGAGTGCTCACTTGAGGATCAATGTACCAGACTAGGATCCCCAAAGTTATATTAGGGAGACTCAACGAATCCATGATAGGGACATAAAAGATTCCAAGAGGAGGAAACAAGAAAGGTATCTATCCTACTGGGTAATGTCCCATCAGAATAGCTCCTAGATGGTTAAGAACGAGAGGAAGGGTTCCTGGTCGGAATAAAAGGGAGGCACCCACAAAAGGAGGAGGTCCTAGAGGGGTGGATCCGGATGGGTCATTTGAACTTGCGACCGTAGGAATCTATGGAGTTCACTATTGACCAGAGGTACTAGATTGGTTTTGAGTAGCCCATGATGCTTGTAATATGGAAACACTCAATGACCTAGGCTTAGAGATGGGAGTGGCAGGACTAGGGGAAACACCCAACAAGGTGGAATCTTTGTGGACTCTAGGTGAAACTCCAGTGAAAGGGGTGGTAGACTACTTATCGGACATCAATGAGATAATGGACTCATGGGAGGTCAAATATGACAACTCTTAGTATGTCAATTGATTGATAGTGATGATCTTCCCTTCATGGGGGAAACACATCTTGCGAAAAACCATAGATGCGATGGCTGACATGGAATAACTGCAACTACAACCCAATAGAATGTTGTAATCTAGAGGGGCATCGATAACCTCATTGTCTACAGAAACATTATTGCCCACAAGAGTCACTGGAGAATTGTGATACATGCCTAGAGGTTGGGAGGGGTGACCATCCCAAGCACGCAAAGTGATGATGGATGGGGACAATTTAGGTGACTTAAGTTGCTTCAAAACGGCATCAGACATCACACAAGTGGATGCACCTTCATCAATAATGCATCGGGAGATGATGGCATTGCAGACTCGGACTAGTATATGGAAAGAAATGGATGGTGGTAATGGAGGATGTTCTGATGCATCAACAAGAAAGACAATCAAATGATCATTTGAAGGATCTACTATGCCCAAAGCAGTTATTAGATATTTCTTCTAAGATGGGCATGAATGGAGGACCTCCAACATTGATATGACAACATGTGATTGCGCCAAGTCATCTACTATATTGTACATGTGGGAAACTTAGTTAGAAGTTGCATTACGATGCAATGGTCCTTTGGGGATCTTGGGAATTGACTCAACCTTGGCCTGAGGGATTTATAAGTGACCATTTGGTGTCATAAGAGGTTTAGTAGATTCTTTGGTTTTTGGCTTGGTCACAGATGAAGTTGATGGATTGTCGTATTGAAGCGACCGAGTTTGCAAGTTGACATCGGAGGTACTGACCCCCTTAGAATTCATCATGAGAATCTGGTAGTCACTAGGACTAGAAGGTTGCGTAGGGTGGGCTACTTGACCTTGTTGAGATTGAGCAACAAAAAATCCTTGCTGAGGGAAAGGATTTGTAAGTACAACCGATTGAGATGGTGCAAGATTTTGAGGTAGTTGCTGCATGGGTGGTTGACCTCTAGAAGTTGCTTGGGCTTCCCACATTTGGTGCATTTGAGGTAAGAGGGGACACTCATGAGTATAATGGGCATGTACACCACAACATGCACAAGGCTTGTTGATACGAACAACCTTGTTCTTCTTAGGTCAGTTGCTTTGTTGCTGGTTTTTGGTGTTAGGCTAGTTGCCCTGGGGTTCATTAGGTTGATTACCTTGGTGTTGGGAGTGGGATCCCCCAAGGGCAATTTTGGGGCTCAAAGCCCATATTTGAGTCAAATTTTGTAATAAAATTGTAAAGACTCCGCATTTTTTTGTCGCGAAGCGCGAAGGTGTCATAAGTAATCAAGGGTTATCCACCCTTAGTTTTGTAATGTAAAGTTAGTTGTAAGAGATCTACCCATGGTCCACGGACCATGGGATTGTATAAAAAGAGCTAAGCTCTAAGTAGTTAGGAGGAAAAATCATGTAGGAGAGTCATAGCTCTGAAGTAAGAAGTCTAAGTCTTGGGTCGTAGCGTAGGTAGAGGCTCTGTAGCTGAGTGCGTAAAGGCCTAGGGTAGAATTCCGCAGCTGAGTGCGCGGACCCCAGCAACTGTGTGCACAGGGTGGATAAAGTTTGTAAACACTTGGAAGATATCAATAAAGAGAAATACTCTATATTTCAGCATCTTTGTTTTGTTGATGCATCTTGATATGTTATGTATGAATTTCCTTTATTATGCTTATATGATGCGCGAATGAACGCAATTACATTAGATAGATGAATGCAATTACGGTTATTTGTTTATATGGGGTTAAATATAATTGTTTGATAAGATAAGAAAGTCACTCAGATTAACTGGGGAATCTGCATGGCATGCTACCATAGTAGTGTGAAAGCACTTGAGTAGTAGGCTAGGGCTACGTGAAGGTCGATCATACCCTTTCGTGGAGGTATTGAAGGATGGAATGGAGGGCTCGTCTTGTAAGCCCTAAAGTGAAGTGACTTGCATGAAGGTAGGGATAGAGGGAATCAAATGAAATCACAAACATCTCAGGGTGCAGAAAATTGGTTCCAACATCCCCTAATACTGCTTCAGGTGAGACTTTGGTCCGCGCGCTCCATGGGCTGATGCCGAAAGGGCCAGTAGTGTAGGGATTTGTTTGGCTAGTTAATGTTGAACTTGGGTCAGGCCCCCTCAAGCCAACAAATGGTTCCATTGTTAGGACTAGAATCTACATAAGAGATGTGTGATGTCATTTTATTAGAATCCAACTAAGAAGGAGATCAGAGACTAGTTGGATAGGGAGATCCATGAATTCGCAGCACAGGAAAATAGAAACCCGCGACTGACAAAGGAATAGTGGTTGGATAGATACTTGTATACAAAGATCTACGAGATCTTTTTCTACTCCTTCCCAATTGAGCTATACAAGTGGATCACAAAGCTAGAAGATAGCCAAGGAAGGTGGAAACTTGACGGTCCTATTGTTTGGACCCTAGAGCTAGTACATAAATTGGAAGCATTAGAAGACAAGGTCGCTCAATCTGTTGATCATTGGTTTGATCGCATCATAGGAGGATTTGTGACTAAATTCATGGTCGACACCTCAGTTAGCTACAGTGGGGCCGATCGACACTTTTTGAAAGGACCGCGAGGTAAGTACCTAAAATATTTGAATACCTGGATTAAAATTTAATTGTTGAAAAAATGGGTTATGTAGCTACCTTGATGTTCAAAACTATGGGAAGCGGAAAAACTTATAGGAACGAAGGAAAAAAGGGTCCAGAGTATGTTCCCTTGATTTCACCTCCGCGAGGTGACAAGGAAGGGATAGTGAAGGTTTCCTCACAAAGTGCTATTCAGTTAATAAGACAAGGATTCCCATGAATACCACCTCCACCCACACCACCTCCAACTTCACCACCATCACCTGCAACTTTGCCCGTACCACCTCAACCTCCACCGTAGTTCAGTATGGCGAATTCAGTGAAGCTGCCTTTATTCAAAGGATTGGGAAATGAGGACCCAAACCAATTTTGGTTAGTTATGAAAGTTGTATGGGAATCTCAGGGTGTTACAAATGATCATATAAACAAGGCAACATTGATTAGCATTTTGCAAGATCGCGCACTAACCAAGTATATCAAGTACTCTAATGATAACCCGAATGCTAGAGTGGCAGAAATCCAAACAACACTGAATAGAGAATTCAATAGGCCTAAATCTGAGGCACATTTGATTGTGGGATTCAAAGAAATTGCGATGCAATCAAGTGAGATGCCTTGGGAACTAGATCAGAGGTTAAAGTGTACAATCTGCAAAGCTAACATGAATTTGATAGACAGATAGCATCACGAGTGGTTTGTGGCTTTGCTACTACCACACTTAAGGGTTGCATCATCACAACGAAAGATAACAAATTATTGCAATGAGACTACATGAAACTCTGATGCCTTGAGATGTAAAGTCTGAAGCAGGAAAAAATAGTTCAACCAGAGTGTGTGAGGAGGTATGGTGCTTTAAATGCACGATTCAAGGAAATGACAAGGACCATTGCCTGGTCTTTGCGAACTACATTGCAGGAGGAGGACCGAAGCCTCTGAGGCCGGAAGGTCAAGCAGGATTGAGTGCGGGGCCTGCAATATAGTGCGCTATATGTCAGGTAGTAGGAAAACATACCATGGATAACTATCATTTGCTATAGAAGTTTGTACAGATGCTACAACAACTGTTCTGCAACTTTTGTAGGTTAGTAGGGCATGATGAGCATAATTGCAGGAGTTATGAATTGATGATGGATAGAACTCTTTCCTGTAGGGTTCAAGCAGAAACGCGACCCTTGACCAGAGTGTAGGGATGGCGCGAACATGATTTCAGGGGAGCAGACGAGGCCGAGGTATAGGAGGACCTAGTAGAGGTCAAGGACCATTGATCTACTATAATTGTGGGGGACGAGGACACTATGCCCGCGATTGTACTAACCCAACGTGTCTGTCATAAAAGTATTGCATGTTGATTGGTCATGAAACGGAAGATTGTGCTACACTGATAGCAAGTATATGTGACAAAGGGGTGCTACCACCTCCACGGACTCGGAACCTGTAGATGATGAGGTCTAAGCTACGCGAAGAGGATCCAAATGTAAATATAGTGCTCAGAAGTGGAATCACAACAGGAGATGACAAGGGGAAACAACCAAAAGATAGTACATGGGTTCGCAAAGCTCCAGCGAAGGAGGCTAAGTTCAATTTGGATGGCGCAGGTGAAACCTTCATGGAAGCTAAGAAGAGCTTTGTTGAGGCCTCCACCTCAGGAAGCAAGGATAAGCCTGATTAGGAGATGGACCCTTGTATGTTGACAACCTTGCTGGAGACCTGCATGATGTTACTGTGTGATAGTAATGCTGTGAAGTGGTTACAAGAGCTCATCAATAGATGCACTGGAACTGCTCTGGGTGAGATGCATGTAGTACAAAAGATTGGCAAGCATAAAATAAGAATGGGATGAGAGATGAGACTGACCGTGCAGGTAGGAGAGTATGAAATGAATCAGGTTATTTTGGACCTAGTGTTAGATGTGGATGTCCTACTGAAGCAGACTTGGGAATGAATGGGGAGGCCCGCACCGCAATGGTCTCTAATTCAGCTAAGGATGGCCAATTAGTAGAAGATCATCCCCATGGGGTGGTTGCAAGGTGTGACTATGGATATTGAAGGGCAAGCATGCTGACTGACTTTGAAGTAATAAAGATAGTGGATGACAACAATCCCTATCCTGCGTTCTTGGGACTTAACTAGGTATTGATATGAATGAGGTAATCAACGTAAAGAAGTGAATGATGATATTTGAAAAGAAATTGCTACATGTGATAGTACCTCTATATCTTGTTGAAGGATTGCGCTATACAGAACTAGTCCGCGATTATGAGAGTGATGACGATTTGGACTATATCTATAAGATAATAGCACGAGACCAATATTGTGTGAATCCCATCGCAAATGGATGAATTACATGGGATCATGAGAGTTCCTGCACTTCGAACTCCGACGAAGAGTTAGAACGCTGGCATAATCGGTTACATGAAGTGACTACACTGAACTGCAACATGATGACGCGATCACTGCGCTATGTATCCTAAGAGGTAAGAAATCTACCTACTTATGATGGAATGAATGAGTTAGATATCTTTTTGGATGCATTTGAAAGGGAGGTACCAAAAAAGTGGTGCTTCTAAGCGTTGGACCGGGCACTGTGCGCTATGCCCACAAGATGGTGGGGTATGCATAAAGGAAGCTTTGATGATTGGCACGAATGTGGGAGGTTGATGAGAACACGATTCGAGAAGCCTGAGATGCAAATGACAGACAAGTATGATGGGCGAGATGATCTGCGCACACATCTAGCCAAATGGGCCCAGGCGCATGGAGAAAAGCCCAAACTTGAATGGGTGCTCTTGTTCTATCACACTTTGGATGTTGTCCCAATGAATTGGTATGTTGAAACAGAGCTCCACCATGGTACAAGTGAATGGGATATCCTATGCGAGGGATTCACGATGACATTTAGTTTTGAAGACGGGTTTGATTGTGTTGATGAGGCGCTATAAGAAGTGAAAGCTGTAATCTTTAGGATACCATAGGATCCTTTGGACTTGATTCAGCCTCAGTGGGCCACTCAGCTAACTCACGCACTAGAATGCTACAATGTGACTGGTGAAGAAGAAGATGAGGATCTGCAAAATATTAACATTCCGGAAATAGAAGGGAATCGTGAGGTTGAAGGACTACATATTGAGAACACTAGTATAACCACGCCATTGAAAATTAAATAAGTAAACATTGGTACGGAGGCAGAAACCAAATTTGTGAAGATTGGAGACTATTGGGACAACACAACGGTGGATAAGGTCGTTGAATTGCTATGCGAATACTAGGATTTATTCCCTACCAAGTTTATAGATTTGAAGGGGATAATTGGGGACCTAGGAATGATGAAGATTACAACAAAGCCCAACGCAAAGCTGGTTAAGCAAAGACCTTACCATCTCAATCCGAACTATAAGGAGAAGGTCTACTTAGAGCTAGACAAGATGCTCATGGAAGGCATCATTGAGCTTGTGGAAGAATCTAACTACTTTAGTCTAATGGTGGTATAGGAGAAAAAGCAGAAGGATGAAATAAGGATATGTGTGGATCTCAGAAAGATGAATGACGCTTGCGTACATGATCCTTTCCCAACTCTGTTCACTGATGAAGTGCTAGAGAACGTAGGTGGCCAGGAAGTGTATTCCTTCACTGATGGGTTCTCGGGGTACCACTAGATAAAAATTGGGTCACAGGATAGGAGAAAAGAAACATTCATGACTGCGTGGGGTTGCTTTCAATACATTATAATGTTGTTTGGATTAAAGAATGCATCTGCGACCTTCTCACGCGTAGTTGTGCCTATGTTCAAGGAATTTATTCATAATTTCCTGGAGGTATATTTTGATGACTCGACCATGTTTGGGCTGGTAAAACACCATGTAGCAAGATTGTGCCTGATGCTGGATACCTTTCAAAGACACCAGATCGTGCTCAATCTAAAGAAGTGTCTATTTTGTGTTCTTTTTGGGACACTGTTGGGGCATGTGGTTTGCAAACAGGGACTGATGATAGATCCCGCACAGATAGCGGTGATATTGAACTTGGAAGTGTCAAGTGTAAAGAAGTTGTACACTACCTTGGGACATATGGGATATTACAGAAAGTTTATTAAAGGTTATGCCTAGATCACCACGCCTATGGAGAAATTTTTGAAGAAGGATGCCATGTTCTGTTGGAATGAGGAATTTAAGAGCTTGGATGTATTGAAAGAAAAGATGGTCACCACATTGATTCTAGTCTTCTCAGATTGGAAGAAAGAGTTTCATGTACATATCAACACATCTTGTATAGCGCTGGGAGTAGTACTGACACAGGTTGGCAGAGAAGGCTTGGACCATCCTATCGCGTTCACAAGCTGAAGATTATCTAAAGTAGAGAAGAACTATTCCACCACCGAGCATGAAGGGTTAGCTATGGTGTATGTGCTCCAGAAGTTTAGGCACTACTTACTGGGGGGTCATTTTAAGATGTATACGGATCACTCCATGCTGAAGTACCTGGTCAATAAGCCTGCGTTGGGGGGAGAATCTGCAGGTGGCTCTTATTGTTCCAGAAATATGATTTTAAAGTTATTGTAAAGCCTAGACAACTGAATGCAGGACCAGACCATTTGTTGCACATCAAAATGGGGGAAGAACCCACTAACTTGGAAGAAGGATTGCCTGACATGCATCTATTTGTAGTGTGCTTCGTGAATGGTCATTTTGAGGATATAATACATTTCCTAATGACATGTACTGGAATGGAAGGATACACTATTCAACAAAATAAGGAATTAGTGGTGCATGTGATAGATTTCTCTGTCATTGTTGGGAATCTATACAATATGGGGACTGATGAGATATTGCGACGGTATGTACCTGAGTTTGAAATAAGCAGCATCCTCGCAGATGCTCATGGGGGCACTGCGGGAGGAAATTATGCAGGAAGAGCAACTGTGCAAAAAATTCTACGTGCAGGGTTGTGGTGGCCAATGCTCCATTAGGACTCAAAAGCATATTGCAAGGAGCGTGATGTGTGTCAAAGGACTAGTGGGCCATCATGGAGGGATGAGATGCCTTTGAATCCATAGATGACATTGAAACCCTTTGAGAAACAGAAGATAGATTTTGTGGGACCCATTCAGCCCCAAGGAAAGACAGAGAAAGGTACATTATCACTGCAACAGAGTATTTGACTCATTGGGTAGAGGCATAGCCTGTGAAGGATTGCATAGGCACGACCACTGCAAAGTTCCTATTTGAACACGTACGGATGCTATTTGTCTATCCAAAGGTCTTGATGAGTGATCCAGTACACACTTCCTGAATGAGACAATAAGCGCGCTGATGGAGGAATTTCAATTATATCACTAGAAGAGCACGCCTTATCACCCGCAGGCTAACGAGACAGTGGAAGCATTCAATAAGGTGCTCAAGAATGCACTGACCAAGGTTTGCAATGCTTAGCCAAGTGATTGGGACCTATGCATACCTGCAGTACTATGGGTTTATCGAACGTCATGCAAGAAGTTGACTGGACAAACCCCCTTTAGGCTTGTTTATGGTGTTGAAGTGCTAATGCCTATGGAATATATTGTACCTAGTCTACGCATAGTAGCGCTCAAAGATATGACAGATTGCGGGAGTCCTAGAGGAAAGGCTTACACAACTGGATGAACTTGAGGAAGAGATATTTTTAGCTGGATTTCACCAAGAGGTCCAAAAGCAGTGTGAAAAGGCATGCTTTGATCGACACATTAAGTTGTGCACATTTAAGGTAAATGACCTCGTTTTTCTATATGATAGTAAGTTTGATAAATTTCTAGGGAAATTTAGAATGCAATGTTTAGGGCCCTATTTCATTAAGGAAATTATCGATCGAGGAGTAGTACAGCTGGTCAAATTGAATGGCGAAACCTTACCAGGAAAGGTGAATGGAAGTCGCTTGAAGCCATACACACGCGGTCCGACCATTTGACTAAATTAAGGTAGAATAGTCTTAATGCTCTAGGCAACTGAAAGGAACCACGGGAATATAAACTACATTTCCCGAGTTAGTGAGCTACGTGATTGGAGGATGGTGTGAAGCAACGAAGTGTCATAGGTTTCATGGCAGCGCAGATGGAGTTGCGCTACCAAGGGAGAAATCATGCAAGTCGGCCAGAAAGTGACTGTTAAAGTCACTATTCATGATTTGACAATAGAAGTGAGGCCAAATGGAGCGGGTGGTGAGCATTTAAGAAAAAATATATGGCTTAGATCCTTGAAAATCTATCGCCAATCTAGCATTAATGAACCAAATTTGGGGGCAATGGTCAGATTTGAATTCAAAATGCCCTATAAATTACAAGTAGCTATCAAGCAAGAAACACTTGGCATTTTGAGTATTGATTTGTTGAGCTCTCAGACACCTATGGAATGAGAATTATTTGGGGCTTTCAAAGAGACACCTGTGTTTGAGAACTTGTGAAAGACGTTGTGAGCACTATTAGAAAGTGTTATGTCAGCACCTACAGAAATTAGAAATACCGAACAAGTAGTAGAGGAGCTCACACAGGAAATGGAATGAGGCATAAATAGCTACTCCGGAAGTGGTTGAAGTATTAGCAGAGGTCCCTAAATCCCCGAGACCAAAGCCAACGCCAACTAAGGAGACCATGAAGGACAAGAAGGGAAAGAAACCTACCATACAGGTGTGCACATGACGAAGGAGAAACCCACCAAATCCCACTGCACAGGAGAAAGGCGAGGCCATAAACCTAGAATGAGAAGAGGAAGATATCATAGAAATCCTGATGGACAATGAGGATGTGGGAACATAAGTGGAGGAGGTCGAAGCCCAGGGTGTGGGGCCTATTACTCAGTGGCCAGAGTATGTCCCTCCGTGCAAGCCTATGTCCAAGTACCAAAAGGACATCGACGAGAGTAAGACTGCCCTACAAAACTCTCTGCTACCGAACAAAATTGTTTTTGACGGTCCATGCTTGGCCCGAGTGCCATTGCTAAAGCTTGAAGACTAGGACTTTTTGGACCACGATAAGTTCCCACACCTGGTGATCGAGTAGCTGATGCACTACATCATTGACATGAATATGAGAATGACCGCATTGGAGATGCAGAGGTGTCTCAAGGGGGTAGAAAAGGCAGGGTTTCTCAACCTTCTCTAGGTTTCACACTATAATTTCACTCCAGTGACAATTTTGGTCATCAAGCAACTACTTTGCTTGGTGCATAATTGGTGTCTATGGTTGGAGGAGACAATACCCATCATGATAGGTTGATTCATTGAATAACGTGCCTTCCATATAGAGGTGAGAATCCAACCATGATCCTTGGTAGAAAGGGCGGTGAGTAGGCTCTCACAGAATCAATGAAGGGAAAAATTAAATTGGTGAAGAAGCCGTGTCGGTACACCATATCCAGCATCTATGACCCTGCGGTGAAGGTAGCCACACAGATCCTCACAGGGAAGGTAATGAGGAAGTGTTGCGTCGATGAGGTGTTGGTTCTTGTCGTTGCGCTTGCACAACAATGCTGTGAAGGAGGCTAGTTCAATTGGTCAGACTACCTTTGTGGAGAGTTCTTGACAAACTATCGCGAAGCAAAAGAGCTCAGCAAGATGTTATACTATGTGTGGCTCTTGCTGTCAATTGTGCTAGTAGCATGGGAGCTACCAAAAGATAGCCAATTCCCTTTGGTCGTGCCAAACCTCCCTAAAGAAGTAAAGTACGCTTCGCTGTGGGCGACCAAGGATGTGCAATGAGTCTGGGACAACAAGATCTTCTGGATCTTAATGGAGATGAACATTAGGATGGCCATCAATGACAAGCCACGATTGTCACCTATGGTGTACGCTAACCTACAGGGCTACGCTGAGTTCAAAGTTGATTTCCATCGAGTATCCATCAAGGTGCGGAAGGAACCTCCACAGAAGTGGTATGACTTGCCGTATCTGGCCACAGATGACACCATTGATGTGGTGGTTGATCAATGGTCAATGGAGTGGTGCACTACCACGAACTTGGCGGTGGGTGAAATCAAGTCTGCCATGTAGAAGAAGAAAGAGGAGGCTAAGTTGAAGATGGCAAAGCTGGTCGAGAAAAGGAAAAAGGAGGCCACTGATAAGGCCTAGGTAGAGCAGGCAGGAAAGTAGATAGGTGGAATAGAGTGTGGCTTTGACAAAGGTGTGAGGTTGCCTTCACTTGAGATAGAAGAGGAAGAAACAAAGTAACACGACTCGGAACCTCAGGAGATGTTTGCTCGCATTAAGCACCCAAGAGAGCAGGAATAGGGAGGGTCCAGGAAGAAATCAAATGAAACCTTGATCTTGTTGGACCCTATCACATTGATAGAGGGTGATTTACATGATATTGGTGACACAGTCAGGGATGTCACCGCGGAGGCCCTGCAGCAATTTGAACAACAACAATAGATCATCCTAGGGGTTATCCAGAGAGGGTTGTAGGAGTTGCAGACCTGCGCATCGCAGGCTGGTATGGTGTCTACCAGCTTGGCTATCGACACTTTAGAGGTTGCTGATATGCTGTGCATGAAGGCTTCTAGTGTGATAGTGCTTTTGGATGGAGTACTGACCATAGAAAATAAGGCTGACAAGCCCACTTTCAATGCCCTAAAGGGAGTTTGGTTGAACCTAGTAGTGCTTCTACAAGAAGCAATCCACCTCTTGCAGGATGGAGTAATTGTAGAATTGAGGGCTCAAGAGCATCGTACCCTCTAGGTGATCATTGAATAGTAGATCAACAGTGAGCAGATGACCCTACATAATAATGTCGTCGTCATCGCTGAGACTGAGGTGACCAATCAGAGCAAGAGGATTATCCAGGTCATTGAGGAAGCATTCCAAATGGTCCGAGAGTTGGCCATTGCAGAGGAGGAGCTAGTCGAGGTACGCATCTACAAATTGGCCACAGGGGTATGCGACACTCGGACTAGAGACCCCAATATACAGAGGCTAGAGAAAGAAGCGTGTGAGCTACAACAATGCTACAATGAGGCTAAGGGAACCATGCAAATTGTCACACTGACACAAAGACTAGCCAAGTTGCAAAAGGCCAAGCAGTTGCTGGAACAGGTGGACACAGCACTGCACAAGAAAGCAGTGGTGGAGGCGAGACTACAACCCTAGTTGGAGGAAGCTTACATAGTCACAAGAAATATTGAAGGCAAGATTGCGACTCTATAGGCAACACAACAAAAGCTTCAGGCTGACAGCGCAGGAGCAGTGACTAAGTAGACATTGGAAAATGTGAAGGAGGTCGCAGCTCAGTGCACTACCGAGGTAGCAGTCATACAGGTTGAGATAGAAGGGCTTTGTGCAAAGATCTCTACACCTACCAAGTGACTCGACGGCGAGTAACTATGTTTGTGTTGGGGGCTTATTGTGAGCGAGACCCCCCAAGGATAGTTTTGGGGCTAAAAACCCATGTTTGAGTCAAATTTTGTAATAAAATTGTAAAGACTCCACATTTTTTGGTAACGGAGCGTGAAGGTGTCATAAGTCATCAAGGGTTGTCCGCCCTTAGTTTTGTAAAGTAAAGTCAGGTGTAAGGGATCTACCCATGGTTCGTGGACTATGGGATTGTATAAAAAGAGCTAAGCTCTAAGTAGTTAGGAGGACGAATCATGTACGAGATTCATAGCTCTGAAGTAAGAAGTCCAAGTCTTGGGTCGTAGTGTAGGTAGAGGCTCTGCAATTGAGTGCACAGAGGCCTAGGGTAGAAGTCCAAAATTGAGTGCGCAGAGCCCTGCAATTGTATGTGCAGGGTGGATAAAGTTTGTAAACACTTGGAAGATATCAATATAGAGAAATACTCTGCTATTTTAGTGTCTTTGTTCTGTTGATGCATCTTGATATGCTATGTATGAATTTACTTTATTATGCTTATATGATGCATGAATGAATACAATTACATTAGATAGTTGACCGCTATTACAGTTATCTATTTACACGAGGTTAACTAGAATCGTTTGATAAGATAAGAAAGACACTTAGATTAATTGGGGAATCTGCACGGCACGCTACCATAGCAACGCGAAAGCACTTGAGCAGCAGGCTAGGGCTACATGAAGGTTGATCATACCCTTTCACGGAGGTATTGAAGAACAGAATAGAGGGCTTGTCTTTTGAGCCCTAGAGCAAAGTGACCTGCGTAGAGGCAGGGATAGAGGGAATCAAATGATATCACAACCATCTGAGGGTGTGAAAACTTGGTTCCATCATACCCCCATACTAGTTTGGGTGAGACTTTGGTCCGCACACCACGAGCTGATGCTGAAAGGGCCAGTAGTGTAGGGATTTG
This sequence comes from Pinus taeda, assembly GCA_000404065.3. NCBI lineage: Eukaryota > Viridiplantae > Streptophyta > Pinopsida > Pinales > Pinaceae > Pinus > Pinus taeda. The sequence continues at coordinate 27,607 of APFE031169338.1, read as the reverse complement.
TTTGGCTAATCAACGTTGAACCTGGGTTAGGCCTCCTCAAGCCAATACCTAGTTAACCTTGTTACCTTTCCCCTTATTCTTTTTCTTCTAATTTTTTGGATTGGTCACACTCTGTTATGCATGCACTTGGCCTTAAGGGGGTGGTGGTTGTTGGGGTTGAGGATGCATGGGAGGTTGCGGCACTAATGCCTGAGGGGTTGGAGTGCTTAACAGTTCATAGTTGTAAGATGGTGAAGGGGCAATATTTTGGTAGACATGTTAACCACTAGCTTGCCCTATCATCTTTTGATGTTGTTGAGTGAATGCATAATATGTGCTTTTCCCAGAATACACATTGCTAGCAAGAGGGGGATAAGTGTTGGAGGAACTAGTGCCCCCCTATAGATAGCCATAACTCTGCTGAGTATATGACGAAGGATGTGAAATAACTCCAATGAAACCTTTGGTAGTGTGAGATGCCCCCAGTGCATTGGCACCACTAGGATGAGGGAGGTCTACTATAATGGTATAGACATAACCAAATTGAGCATAAATCAAGTCATATCTCAGAGCAGTTTGCAGAGCCTCTTCCTCTATCTAAGGAAAGTGAGTTGCGACATATTTGGCAATGGACGCTAAAAGATTCCTAAGAAACTAATCAAGGTAGACACGGTCTTCTAAGGAAGGAGCACGGCACATGCTCCTCCTTCTACTCCATTCCTGGACATGATGGGAAATACGGGTGGAAGAGGACTGATGAAATGTGGTCAAGAGCTTCGTACTAGTGTCGTATCAAAGAGGTAACTGAAGTTACGAAAGGAACGCTTTAGCAAGCATCGAAAAAGTGGAATGAGAAGAGGAGGGTTGGTTAATGTACCACTTCACAATATCTCCAATGAGCGTGTGTTGGAAAAGCTGAAGATGAATGGATTCATCAGATGTAGTTAGATGAACACCACATATGGAAGGAGTGGATGTGATTAGTGGGGTTCTCTCTAGAATTACCCTCAAACTTGGGAATGTCTGAGGGAATCTTAGTTGGCATAGCTGGCCAACCAACATCATGGTGTATAGGGTTGTTAATACACTGGTTAAGATTTCAGAGATTTAACCCAACCATAAAAGGAAGTAGAGGAGCTGGCAGAATGGTTCCTATAATGGTTCCACTAGATGTGACTACCAAGATAGAACCGAAGCCACCACCAAGTTGTTTTCCTACACATGCAATGGGTCCTGACATGATGATGGTATGAGGTGAAGGAGGATTAGAATCGGATAAGGAATCTGATGAACCAGAAGAAGAGTCAGTATGGGGATGCGGGGGAGGACTAACTTGAACCCTTAGTAATATGTCCAAGTGAAAACTGGGATGAAGACCTAAAATTCTCCACGACAAATGCCTTGGTGGCGCAATGGTTGCAAGACACAAGTGACATGGCAATGGTGAAGGGAGATAAAAAAAATATCTCTATATCTGTTGGGGAGATAAATTAATTAAGTCAAGTCTTGGGTTGAGGGTGTTAACCAAGTGCCCTTTGCTTAAGGTGTGCTTGTGTGTGCAAATATGTGTGTTTATCAATTAAGCAAAGATTGTGTTTGAAAGAAGAAAAAGAAAATGATTTATGAAATACTGTAAAAAAATTGAAATTAAAAACATAAAATAAACAACAAATCAACTATCCAAACCCCACCCAAACTAGATTTGCAAACAATGTGCTGGGTGGTTGCAAAATCAACTAAAAAGACACAAAAATGGACAAGATATCTAAGTGTTGGTGTGACTGGGATAAATGACACTATGTTGTTGGAAAGTGATGCAACAACAACAAAATAACCATGAGGAAAATCGTTGCAAATGATAGGGCGATGGGTGTGGAACCTAGTGAAAACAGTGGTACCATAAGGTAGATGATCAAACAAGGTTCAAGAGGGAACTTTGGATGGGAACAACCTATCTTTAAATATATGAAAAATAAAGTTACAAGTCTGAAATGTATGGTTGAAGGCTCTGTAAAAACTCAGATTTCTTATTCAGGTAAAGTCCTCTTACAAAGGTGGAAGCATACTAGAAGCCCTAGGGGGCTAAATTCAAATTCGACGAGAAAAAAAAAGTAGATCGAGGCCTAAGTGGGCTAAGGTAGTGGTCAACCACCGAGAAAAGTGCTCTCAGCAAAACCCAGAAAATGGTTAAAAAAATTCTAGGAAACCCTAAAATCGTAGGCATTGGCCTGTTTTAGGGGATATCACACTTTTTGGGTGAAAATGTGCATTCTGGACCTCCATATCGGAGGCTTGGGGCTGAAAAGTGTGATTTATTCTCCTCTACTCTCAAGTGGCAAGTCACAGAAATTTTTTTGGTCTCTGGAGCAGCTAGTTCTTGTCACCTGCAGAAATAACCAGAAAATTTTCGAAAGTTAGAAATTTCAATGATCTAGGGTTAGAATGCTAGTAAACAACAATAAGAGAATGAAAAAATAAAAACCCTAAGCTAATTACTGAAGGTCATCTATGTTTCTAAATTAGAATTAAAAACACAATGTAGTCTCCATCTGTTAGATGACAAATGTGTAACTAAATGCCTAGCGAAGTCACTATCTGTTATCTCAGTGGGTATAGGTATGCCTCCCCCACCTCACTGATATCAGGTACCACAACATAAAAGGATACTTACATCAATTATTTGGTCTCGGCCCCTCAACCACTATCCTCTTTCTATTCAACTCCATTGGTCTCTCTCTCTCTCTAGCTCCCCTTCGGTGTCTAGTGATGGTGTCCTTACAACATACTTCGCTCATAAGTTTTGCTCCTAACACTTGTACGTTGGGGGGGAATTTGTTATCAACAAAAATTGATCATGTAACCATAACTTATTATGTGGATCCAACTACACCATGCAGGGCCAATTTTACGAGTAAATTTTCTTTCACTATAAGAAATTACTTAAAAAGTCACATTTGTTTAGTTATTTCTAGTTAAGCCCATGAAGAATAATTAAATAAATCATTATTTAATTAATTATCTTCTAGGAATAATTAATTAAACCATTGTTTAACTAGTATTCCATTTCATATTTGACCCAATAATGAGAAATAAATAGATAAATCATTATTTTTCTCTAGGAATAATTAATTAATCATTATTTAACTTTTATTCCTTGTCAAGTTTGACTAAATCCCTTAGGAATACTTAAATAAATCATTATTTGTTTATTATTTCTAAATAAAAGTATTTAACCAGTATAAATACTTTTTTCGCTCCAACCAAATATAATAAAATATTGCAAATGGTTAATTATAGAATTTGGTTAATAATATTTTATTATTTTCCATTATTCTAGAATAACCTAATATTTTGTTATAAATAGAAGGGTTTTACATTCATTCTTCACTTTTGATCATTTTGATTGTTGCACTCATGATTGCAACTTTGATTATTATCACGTTGCTCACCATTAGCCTTTTTTTTTTTTGAGTCCCCATTGAGCTCAAACATTTTGTTTGCTAGTTTTACGCATTGTAGAGAAGAGAGAGACTCTAAAAAGCTGAAGACATTGAGGATAGCCAAGAACCCATCCCATAGAGGGGGTCTATTAACATTATTTGTTCCCATCATAGGTGTCATGTAATAAAAAATATTCATTATATCTCGTTTTCATTGAATTATTGGAATTATTTGTGCTTATTTTCTTATTCCATTTAGATGTTTAATGAATTCTGTAACATAGATCAGGACTTTGGCAGGTTTTGTTTCTATCATTTGTTTTAGATCTATGTTGTGTTACAACCATTATTACTATTAATTTTTTTTGTCATCCACAGTCTAAAGTGGTTTCTTTTCATACACCTTTCAGAAGAAAACACTCCAACAACAGTCACTGACTGTAGTTAACTGTTTTCACTATGTTAAACACTAATAAGTCATCTTTTGATCCTGCATGCATGTAAAGATACTACGAGCGAGCATCTAAGACAAATTTGGACTCTCTTTAGAGAACTGGATGAGTGCATGTTGGAAAAATTTGGATGCTCTTAGGAAAATTGCATGTCGTCATCTGAGACTGATTTGGAATATAGAAACCCTAGCCCCCCGGATGCTCTCTGAGATACTATGTGTTGGCATCTAAGACTGATATGGATGCTCTCTAGAGAATTGGATGATGGCATCTAGGTCCAACTGCACTGCGGAGACCCTAGCCTCATTGACGCTCCCTTAGACACCCTATGCGAGCGTCCAAGACTTCATGGACGCTTCTATGACCATACTATGCCAATGTCTAGGGAAAAGAAAACCTTAGTTATGTGTGAGAATTTGAAACTCAGAAACCCTAGACGCGTGTGAGTGTTATAGCTCAAAATCTCACCCTTGATATTTGTGATGTTACATTTATGGCCTAGGGCAACCCCTCCTTCCAAACCTGGTCCAAATACTTAACAAAACAGTGTTTTACTCCCTATATGTGACATTGCACTGAGCTAAACACATGTGTACGCGGGTCTGCATATACCCAACCCACGTATATGTCTTAAAACACTTAAGATTCTGCTTGGAGCCAGCAAGATGAAGATTCAGGTGATCTCATTCCTAGCTTTTTTTAGTTATCTGCAATAAAGAAACATTTGTCTTGTTCCCGAAATCAATCTTCTTTATTCTTATGATGTTATTGTTATGGTTTACATATGAATAGTTGTTTCAATGTATAACTAACTACCTTTAAATCAGTTATGAAGTTGATTTCTATATGATAATTTCTCCATATATTGCTATGCTTCTTTGAATTGGCTATTTTGCAGGTTCAAGGATTGAGAGGAACTCCAATATGGTTTGGACCCTGGCTGGATCTACCCAAACGAAGGACTCCCAGGTGCACCTTTTTTTGTGTAGTTTGCTTATTTAAGTATCATGGCTATGTGGAATGCATGTTTTTTGCTGTAGATAACCCCCGCTCTACTAGGGCGTTGACCCAAAACCCTAGGGGATTTAATCCCTCAACAAAATTGGCGACTCGACTAGGGACAACAGTATTGTTGTTCCTAGTTTGAGTTAATTTAAGCCAATTAGGGTTCAGCCTTTGATTTTCTTGTTGTAACTGAGTTGTCTGTTCCTGTAGGAACTTAGACTTCAAGTCTGAGCAGTTTATTCAGAACCCCTTTTTGCTTTTTCTTGTGAACTGTTATATACGCAGTTTTGTCAGGTTACAGAAGTTTATGTACACAAGTTTCCCCATATGAACCCGCGTATACGTAGGTTTCTTTCGGCTGAATCGTGTATACACGTAGCTGTGCATTGACACAATCACGTGTACCCTAATGTTCCAAGATTTTTGCAAATCTTCTTCTTCAGAAGATTTGTTTGTTGGTCTGAGTGTTTCCTGAGCAGTCAATTTTTGTTGTCAGTCTTTGGTTTTGCAGCAAGTTTCCCGTTTCAAATTCTCTCTTGTTGTGGAAAGTTTTGGTCTTGTTGCAAGTGTCATCCTTTGTGTTTGAGCACATAAGATTTCTTTCTGGGAATCTTGGTCGTTCTAGTCTTCTAGAGCAGAAAGATTAGTTTCAATCTTTGTGACAAACTTTATCTTTGTGATCTTCTTTCTTTGTGTCAAAACTACATCTTGTGGCCATTTGCTTTTCTTTCTTTTTAAAAATTGTTGAGTGAGGATTTTGAAAGTTGTCTTTCTTGGTCTTTTGGCTATTGTCACCAAGCTATTTTTGTTGCTTTTTAGTCATTAAGAGTATCTTGAAACACCTATTTTGTTGAATTTTCACCCATTTTGAGTTGATAACTTGCAAAGTGTTTATGTTGCCTATTCTTTGGTACTAAAGTCTTCAATAGTATTTGGAGCACTTTTGAAAAGTTGTTTTTTCCTTTTGTGAAAAAGAAAACTCCTTAAAAAAACTTGGTTTTTTCTTTCTTTTTCCTTGTTTTCATTTGTTTTCTTTTTGTGAGTGAAAGTGCATTTTGTTTATCTTGAGATTTGCTTTTAGTGTTTGGACAAAAGTTTGCCTTAGAAACTTATATTCTATCTAAACATAAAAGTGGCTAATTAGAAGCAATAACCAATTTGTTTTCATTCTTTTCTTTAGAGTAATCTTAAGTTTTTTGCATTAGCATATACTCATTGCATTAGGATAGTTTGTGCATATTTTAGGGCATCCAATAGTTTTTGTTAATTTTTGTGAGTGTGAAGATTGTTGAAAGAAAAGAAAAGAAAAATTTATTGCTTTCTTAGAAGTTCCTTAGAACCTAGTAGAAATTTCTTTCATCGAAGAATGAAACAAGTGCATTTGCATATAGTTTGGTTTTTATTAATTTATTTTGTGTTGAAAAGACACCACAAGTTTCATTTCCATCTATCCCTTGACTTAATAACAATCCATTTAAAAACAAGCGCTAATTAAAATATACTAGAACTTTTTTATATTGTCAATTTAGACACACCAACAAGTTTTAGGATATTTTAGGGCCTTGGATTAGGTGTGTGGAGAGAAAAATCTCCAAGGCCATGTTAAACTATCAAACACAGAAGTCTCAATAACGAGTGCAAATCCAATAGCGTTAGGGAGACTAAGAAAGCTCTAGATCTAGGAGTTAAGCACGAGGGTTTTTGAAGATAAGGAAGAGAGATACCCCCTCTCCTACTTGTCGGATCTTACCTCAGGGATGTTCCTCCTGGCTTCTAACACGAGTTGGTAACCTTAGTTGCTTCTCCTAGGGATCTACACAGGTGGTTGTGGAGGGGAATCCCATGGCACCTGAGGTCGACATTGTATCACTCTCAGTAGTACTTTTGGAGGGCACCGTTGTGAAGCTTTGGGGCTTGCAACGACACAGGCTGTTGTTAGGAGGTCAGCGTAACTTCCTATGATACGTTCGTTGATAGGCCTGGGCTGTCATCATCCTAGACTATCTTCGGAAGGCTCCTACTTTACTTTCTTGTATTTTGGTGTTCGGTCCTCATCACCTGAGTAGAAATACTTGAAAGTTGTTTGACTGGCTGACATCTTTTAGGGACTTTTTAATGTGTGCTCTGTGTTCTTAGTTGGCCTAGCTTTCATTTTTTCTTGAGTCTTTAATTAGATCTAGATAAAAAATTCAAAGTGGCTGACCGATCGCTTAGATAGTCTCGAAGACTTCATGGTCTTTCACCACCAAGTTTAGAGCCTTCTCCTAGAAGGCACAAAGGTAATACTGCCAATGGGTTTCATCTCGTGGCAGCGGATGCATTGGGGATTGATCCTCCGCCCGGGGGCATTAGTGTTCAGGATAGGCCCAGTACTCCCGTAGAACTAGAGAGGAATACTCTAGTTCTTTCTCAAGTTCTCTTTCAATCGGAAGATAAAATTGAGGTAGAAGAACTCCTAGAGTCATTAGCAGCTCTGAATTCTCCTCTACCTTCTAATCATCCAGACATATTACAATACATTGGGACTCTGACACATAGACCGTCAAGTCCAAGTCATATCACACACTTACCTTCGATGACCACCACTAGAAGCATGGCTTCTACCACAAGTGCTACAACCATGCAGACTCCAGCATCTGTACAAGGGGGAGGAACTATTTCCATCCCCTCTGCATCTTTATTTGGGTCTTTTGCTAGCACATCCTTAGTTGGGTCTTCCTCCATTCCTCGTACAAGTGGAAATTCCCAAGCCAATGCATCTAGTTCTGGATTTTTCCTGTTTAGCACCAATTCATAGGGTATTCCATCAGATCCATTTAGTTCCTCCACATCCATGATGGGTGGATCAACTGCATTTCAGGGTTTTCCTTTTGGAAGTGAATATATGCCACATTCCAACCCGGTGATAGGATCTATGCCTTTCTCTTCTACAGGTCAAGATAGTAATCCCTTTCAAGGTTGGACTAACACTACGGTTAGTGGCATAGGAACTTGGAATCTGTTTTTTGGCCAACAAAGAAATAAGCCATACTCCACAGTTAGTTTGTTTCAAAGTATTCCTCCCTTACCTACTACTTGGAATCATTATCAGGGGTGATTGACTCCTTATAACGCTTTAGGAGGGAACTTCGTTGGTTATGGAGGTTTTTCAGCTGGAGTTGGTCAAATTTTGAGTTTTGCTGGACCATAAGGGTCACCTTTTGGTTCAGCGGTTTCTGCTAGTTACTTGGGGCAACCTGGTGCTTCTCAAAATCCAGGCCAATATTTTCAGAACTTCGGGAACTCCGCCCAATCTGGGTGGAATCCCCATGGTCCTCCTAGGCTTCCTTTTCTAGCAACATTGAATTTGCTAGATCTCACGAAATTGATAAACGATCCAATCAGATACAATCCAGCCTGGCCTCTGGTCCAAACCAAACTCCCATAGGACATTCCAAAGTTAGAGGGGAAGGGCGGTGAAGACCCAGGCAAGCATGTAACCACATTCCATTTGTGGTGCTCATCAAACTCCCTCATCGATGACTCAGTTAGGTTGAGACTTTTTCAATGCACCTTAACTAGCAATGGGGCTAAGTGGTATATGGAGTTGCGAGGGGGTATCTTTACATTGTTCACCGATTTGGCTAACATTTTCCTAAGCCATTTCCAGTTGCCCATCCGTTATGATGCCAGATTTGAACTTCTAGCCAATTTCCGTCAAGATATGGCAACTCACATTTCTGATCATATTCAGGAATGGAGATGAAGAAAAAGGCTCATTAAAGCTGAAATTCCTCCTGAATACCAGCTCGAATGGTTTTTGAAATCCTTACAACCTAAGATCTCTAAGGATGTATCTCTGTCTAGAGTCTATTTTGAAGAGCAAGCTATTTTTAGGGCCCAACAATTAGAATTGGTTTACTCTCAGTCTAGGATTCTACAGAAAATCTTGCCTGATGCTCCTAGGACTAAGGTTGATATAGCCAATTCGAAGCTAGGTCCCCATGCGGATGGTGTCATTGGATCCATAGACACCAATGCGGTGAACCTATTGAGCCAATTACAATAGTTGTCTTTATAAACTGCTCCTACCAATCAGGTCACATTGTCTAACCCTTTGCCTTCTCAACCCTCTTCCATTAACGCCATCCAATCTTCTAACCCCAAAGGAAATCAAAATTCCAATGGGAAGAAGAAAGGACGAGGTAAGAAAAAGAGTCAAGATGGGAAGGCTAACACAAATAAACCTGGCAGTAATGCTAGTGGGGGTGGAAATGAGTCCAGAAAGAAAGTTAAGTTTCCATGCAAGCTATGCAGTGGAGACCATTTGACTCATCTCTGCCAAAAAATTCAAGATGCTTAGCACTTGTTAGGGTAGCAAGGGACTTCTAGCTCTCACGCTATGTTAACCAACCCTTTTCCCCAAGGGTAGCAGATACTTGTTGGCATGAATTCAAATCTTAGTACCTGTGCAGGGGGCAACCGGGAATGGGATAAATCATCAAATGTTTTCATGATGGGTTATAATGTTAGTGTGGCCACTTTGTCACATGATTACCGTGAAACTGAAACATCCAAGGACAAATCTGCTCCTGGAACTACCGACCCACTTCATATTGAGTGACCTTCTATCGAGACTATACCTCAGATACTGAAAGGTTCCGCTAAATGCACGACTATCAATCATAATGCTAGGGCTGCCCATAATTACTCCATTATTGAGGATCTGGTTCAAAGTCCATGCACTATGTCTGCTTTAGAGGTCCTCCAGTCATGTCTAGCTCAACGAAGTGGTTTTCTTTCGGCGATAGGGGCAGTTGATCCAAATAATTCCTTAGTGCTCACTTTCGACATGCTTAATGTCAAAAATTGACTCCCTCATCATATGTCTTTTCAAATAAAGTCTACCTATCAAAAAATTAATATTTTTGAACTGTTATCGATGGAGGAGCTTCCACGTGCATCATGTCGATGTCATGTTGGAGGGCAATTGGATCGCCTTCTGTTGTTCCTTCACCTACCCTCCTGACAGCATTTGATGGGCATTCTCATAGGCCGCATGGGATTATCCACCTTTCCTATATGTGTTGGAGGAAAGGTCGTTAATATTGAAGTAGAAGTCTTTGATGCTAACCTAGATTACAATCTCCTCTTAGGAAGGAATTGGATCTACAAAATGGATGTCATTGTTTCGACTCTGTTTCATGTCATTTTCTTTCCTCATGAGGGGAAAATGGTTAAGGTTGATCAATTGGATTATTCTTCAATTGATCGTCGAGCAAATTCAGATTCTACTATTCTCTTAGTGGATAACCCTCGTCCACCTATTGAGAATCTAGGAGTTGGGATGTATTCTTCATTGATGGGTACATTTGATTTTCCCTCTCCTATTGCTAGAATCAATGTCATTTCATCATCCGAGTCTTCATGGGAAAGGTTCTTCCAAACTCATTATTTTTCAGAACCTTGTACCTTGACTTCACCTACAACCACATTAGATGAAGGACAGGTTGGTGGAATGGCATTTCCTATGTTTGCATCAGAGCTTAGATATCAGTCCATCGTCAACTCTGTAGACAACTATTTTACACCTTTCTCTAAGGAGGAGTTAGATGGTGATGTGGCTTCAGCTTGGACCCTTGATTCTACCTCCACTATGGGTTACTTAGATATGGTTTTACCATCGGAAAAAGCAATCTTAGAAGTATTGATGGGTGTAGATCGACCTTGGAAACATTTACACCATCATTCATATTTTCTTCCTTCGTTGCAGGAAGTAGAATCTAGGTTCTCCAAGCTGTTAGCTAGTGGTGTTTGTATGGTATCAAATCCTTTGGCTCCAACACACTTTTGTGCCATAGGTAATATGTCGGTGATTTCAAAAATGATACCTATAAACATCTCTAGGAATCCTAACATGATCGAGAATCTCTTCATTAAAGAAGAATGTTCCCCTGAAGAAATTCAAATTTACACCGATATTTTTAAGGAGTTTAGAGATGTATTGGCTTGGTCTTATGAAGAAATGCATGGCAATGATCCATCCATAGTTCAACATGAGATCAAGACGTATGAAAATGCTAAGCCAATTTGTCACAAGCTTCGGCTGGTCAATCCTAGGAAAGCAACAACTTTTATATACCCTGTTCCTCTTATGGATTGGGTTTCTAATCCAGTCCCCATTGATAAAAAGTAGGGAACAATCCAAGTATTATTTTAGAGATCTAAATAAAGCTTGTCCCAAAGATAATTACCCCACGCCATTTATTGATCAGATTATTGATGAATGTGCAGGTAATGAGATTTTGTCCTTCATGGATGGATTTTTTGGTTATAATCAGATCTCTATCCGTCCTAAAGATTGGCATAAGACAACTTTTATATGTCCCTAGGGTACCTGTGCGTACAAAAATATGCCTTTTGGTCTTAAAAATGCTAGAACTACCTTCTAGTGGGCCATGTCATATGCTTTCCATGACGTCAAACATATCATCGAAGCATACTTGGATGATTTAGCTGCTTGTTCTCAGAAGAGAATTAATCATCCTAGTCACCTTCGATTAGTTTTTGAACAATGTTGATTTTATAAGATCCGGTTGAATCCCAATTAGTGTGTTTTCGTGGTTACATCTAGTCAGTTATTAGGTTTCATAGTGTCAACTAAAGGGATTCAAGTTGATCCCTTCAAGGTAGAGGCAATAATTCAGTTGCCTCTCCCGTCCTCTATTCGACAACTTCAAAGTCTTCAGGGGAAGGCTAATTTCTTAAGAAGGTTTATAGAAAATCATGCTGAGATCACCAAAGGGTTTATGCATTTGCTGTCGAAAGGAGTTCCATTTGTATGGGACGAATTTGCGCAACGATAATTTAATGCTTTGAAAAAGGCATTAGTCTCTGCCCTACTTTTGAGTCCACCGGATTTGGTATGGATTTCCTTTTGTATCTCGCCACTGCAGAATCAACCATTGGTATGGTTATCGTTCAGGAAGATGATGCTCTCATGGAGAATGTGATTTATTACTTGAGTTGAGGCTTGGTAGGTCCTGAACTTCATTATTCTCCTGTTGAGAAGTTGGCCTTGGTAGCTGTCCATGCTGTCCAGCAGCGCCACCATTATATCTTGCTATGCAAAAATTTAGTCTTAGCAGCAATAAATCCGTTCCAATTTATCCTTAGTAGGCGAGTGATTGGGGCAAAATACAGTTGATGGATCGTCATTTTACAAGAATTCGATCTTAGGCTGTTGTCTGCCAAGTCTAAGAAATCTATGGTTTTTACGTAGTTAATTTCTGAGATGCCTTACGAAGAGGATACTGTTTTTGAGGAAAGTTTTCCCGATGAACATTTATTCCTCATCTCTTCACGAGACCCCTAGTATGGAGATATCATTGTCTATCTCCAGACTTCAAAGTTTCCCTCTCATTTCTCTAAGGATGAACGTCAAAAATTATGTCACCTGGCTAAGAACTACGTCATCATTGGTGATGCGCTATATCACCGAGGGGTTGATTCAATCCTTAGGCATTATTTAACCTTAGAGGAATCAAAGTCTGTTCTTAATGATTGCCATAGTGGAGCTTGTGGTGGTCATATTTTAGGGCTTGCTACAGCCCAGTGTATCTTACATGCTGGCTACTTTTGGCCTTCGCTCTTCAAAGATTAAGTTGAAGCAGTCAAACGTTGCCACTCTTGTCAAGTTTATACTTGCAAGATGCACGCACATCCAACTCCTCTTTTCCTTGTTGTCAATGTCGGTCCTTTTACTAAGTGGGGTATTCATTTTACTACTTTTAATCCCCCTTCAACAGCGAATCACAAGTACATTATAGTGGCCATAGACTACTTCACAAAGTGGGCTAAGGCCATGCCCACTTATAAAAACGATAATGAAACAATGACATTGTTCTTTTTCAATCAGATTATCTCAAGGTTTAGTATCCTAACAGAGATTTTCACTGACCATGGTAGTCATTTCTAATATCAACTAATGTTTGTATTGGCTCTTAAATTGGGTTTCCAGCAGGAGCATTTGTCTCCATATTATCCTCAGGCCAATGGATAGGTCGAGGTTGTGAACAAAACCCTTAAGACAATCCTGCAAAGATAATCGACAAAAACTGGTCCAATTGGCATCTTATGTTGTATCTGGCTCTTTGGGCATACCAAACCTCGGTCAAGATTGCCACAGGGTTTACACCCTTTCAGTTAGTTTATGGATTGGAATTTATATTTCCCATTGAATGCAAAATTTCATCCCTTAAACTGGCTGTTGAGCTCCTTCCTGAGACTTCGAGTCTCGAAGAGTGCCTCCTTCATTTGGAACATCTCGATAAGCAGCATCGAGATGCCACCATAATTAATGAGACTCATAAGAAAAGGGTTAAAACTCAGTATGATAAAGTTGTCCATCCTCGAGTCTTTTATGAGGGAAACCTTGTCTTGGTTTATGACCAAGATAAAGACGCCTTGGTAGTAGACAAGTTCAAGCCTATGTGGTACAGTCCCTTTATAATTAAACAAGTCTTAGAAAAATGGGCGTATGAGTTAGTTGATTTCAAAGAGACAAGTTGGCAGAGCCCCGAAATGGGCTCTACCTTAAGAAGTACTTTTCTTAGCATTTAGGCAATGGCTTCTTTGTATATGTTGTATTTTTGTATATATCTCATCGGGAGTTTTTGATATCAACATTTTTTTATCTGTTGTGGCAGGTGTTGATGGATGACTTGGTCTATTTTGGATTCACTGATGGTGCTACTCAGCACACCTAGAACCTCGCTTCCACATCTTGGGTGATCTACTATCCAACTGGTTAGTTGATGGTGTCAAGAGGCGTGTGCATTGGTCTTGCATCCAATAATATGGCTGAGTATACCACCATCATTAATCTACTATCTGAAACTATTTCTTATGGAATTGATTCGTTAGTAGTATATCTTGATTTGCAGCTAATAGTGTCTCAATTAAATAACATTTATCGGGTTAGGGATCCATGTTTATATTGCCAATATTTAAGAATGAGGTTGTTGCAAAGATCATTTACTTATATTAATTATTTGCACATTCCAAGATCTCATAATTCATTAGCAGATTCTATTGCTAATCAAGCTTTAGATTAGCATATCATTCATTCATCATGATAAAATCAAGCATAAAAAAGTTGAAACTGTATATATATATATTATATACATATATATAATATACATATATATATACATATATAATATATATTATATATATACAAAAATATAAATATATTATATATATAATATATATATATATATATATATTATATATATATATATATATATATCATAAAATATCTCGAGTGTACATAAGTGTGTCAAAAATAAGATACAAAAATTGGGACTCAAATGCCCATAATCATGTCCAGTACATCTAATGACCCAGCTCAGAATGAGTGGCTAAGTAGGTGACCACTGCTTTGGCCACACGCCTAAGACTTCGAACCCAGTCCCATGGCATTCCAACCATGTGATGCTGCATGTCTATAGGGAGATCCTCTACAGCCTCCATCGGTACTCAGTGAGTTAATCTCACTAGGTTCCATTAAATTGTGTATAGGAGTTGTTGTATATTAGCAGCCACCTCTTCGGTACCTTAGCTCTGACGTCCATGCCATGGGAAACCATTTGGTCGCATTGGCCCAATATCTGGAATATGATCATTATATTAGTCATTTGAATCCCATCAAAAGTATCTTTCAAGTTCATTTTCATATTTGAAAAATCATAAAAATCATAAAATCATAAAATCAAAAAATATTTGTTAGCCATGTCTCCCCATGCTGCATCTGGTGGTAATGCTAGATCAGGATCTCCTCAGAAGTCCAAGCCGGTATAGGGGTAATCGTCTATTGCAATGATCTGCTGCTCCCACCAGGAGAAGAAATCATCATCAAAAGCAGTCTGTGGTATGTCCCCACCTCCTAGTCATTTCATCAAATCAGCCCACCTGCCCATCCGTGGATCTCGCGAGTTGCCGATTGAAACTCGTACTCTAGGGCATAGCGCTGGGACCTTCTCGAAAAAGAAGGAGCACAAAATTGTCCCATACCAAAAGTTTTTGGTCTAGCCCTTTTTGATAGATAATAGCTGGCTCTTCAGGTTGGTGAGAAGAGTACACCAATCAAATACTGTGGTGAGACAATCTACTACCAAGCTCATGGCAAGTCATGAAGCCTGGTGTAAGGAGGCTGATCCATTCACTCTAGCTATAGTGAACAGGATGATCCTCAATGACAAACTCTCTACATGCTTGATTGGAATTTGGCTTCCAATCTTCTCAGGATGGCTCAAGCAGTATATATGCACATAGTCCTCGATAGAGAGGCTACCTCATGATTGGCCTGTGGAATGTACTACCTATCCCCTCCAGGAAAGGCCTGTGATAAAATAGATATCCTCAATCTCTACCTTCAGTAGCATCCGATCAATCATGAATGAGTCATCTTTGATGCTCCAGTAGTGAATGAGCATTTTGAGCAAGTGAGTATTTGCCTTCATATTTGGCATTTTGAAAATTTTTAGCAAACCGCATCCTCTTAAGGCATCCAAGGCCTCTTGATCATTCATGACCTCATCATCAACAATGGTATGCTCTCTTTCACTCCAAGTGATTGGCATCCTAAGAGAAAATAATTTTGGACCGTTAGTTTTGAAATATAAATGGCATATAAGCGGGTCTGTTTTATACACAATCACATCTAGGGTCTGCATATATGCAGGTTCCATATATCCAACCTGTGTATATACCGCAACAAAATTTTTGGCATAAATTAAATGGCGAAATCTTAATTAAATTTATTAAAAACAATCACAAATGAATGAAAGACAAGTTTGGGGGTTACCTGGTGATTTTGGGAAGATTGAATGATCAGATTCAGCAAAAGGCAAGCTTGCTTCTTTTTCACCACACCTTGTGCTCTCAACTCAAATGGTAACAATGGTGAGTCAAAAAACTATTTTATAAGCTTTGAAAATGCCAAATTTTTTCAAAACTTGATTTTGTTTTGTCTCATGTATATTTTAACTTTGGAGCTTGGAATGTCGAGAATGGTTGTTTCTTTAGGACATTTTGGACACTTTTTCGATAGTTTCAAGTCGGTTCCATGACTGCTGACCCATCATGGTAGGTATCGTTTTCTCACTAGCATATAGGTTAGGGAAGCCATTCTTTCGTTGCATTTTGCATAAATAGTATCCATCTATCGATATACTTGCGATAGGATCGATCCCATCATGTCATCGTTAGAAAACCAACTTCACTCGTAGATTTTTAAACTTTGACATGATGAGAGAGCCATCCTTTTTGTGGGCATCGTAGTTATCACCTCACTGACATTGGTTGCCCATGCTACTTCATTTGAGTAGGCTCAGGAGTACTCTTTAGTTCTGCTATGACTTATGCACTGAATACTCATTCCTCTTTCCTTCGTCGCTTTGTTCTGGTCTTATACCCTAGAGGCTCCTTTGTGTTGAGTTGTACTACTGCATTTCATATTGACTATTTGCACCTTTTGGCCTCTAGCCGGATTCACTTGGACTCATGTTTAAGCCAACTTTTGACCATGATGTTTGCAAAATGAAACTTTCATCCCCTTGACTTCTACAGCTTGACATACTATCACTCGTGGAAGGAACACACCTTTGAGTGTCTTTAACTAGTTTTCGCCTCCTTGCATTGAGCATAGGGTTATTCCAATACCAAGAACTAGATCATCTACTTCACCGATACTCATTCTTTCCACTGTATTATAGCATTCTTTTATTCTTTCTCAATCTTTATGAAAAAGACAAAAAAATTATATATTCCAAAAGAGCAGGATTGGGACAAAATTTCCACTTATTGTTGGCAGCTAGAGTCACTCGTGTCTCCCTTGAACAAAGCACTCAAAGAATGTCTCTCCTCCATTTGGGCAGGATTTAGTTTGACTTAGGTACACCTTAACCTTGTTGTTGAGTCATTCCTCCACCGATTGGTTATCTCTTCCAATCATATGGAGAGTTCGTTCATGCCTCCTGCGTGATGAGATTATACAGAGTTATCATATGCTACCACATGGTCATCATTGAGTCGTGCTTTTGTTCAAGGAAGTAAGCCTGAGTCAGCCTCTATATGGTGTCTCTTGACTCATTTTTCTGTCGACCATCCTTGGTTTTTAGTGTCATGTATATCATCACATCCATTATATTGGTCCTTTACTTGCGTTGGTTTGAGAAGGTCTCTAATGACTTCTTGCTGGCGGGTCTTCTCCTTATCGACAATGACATCTTGCTCTGAGGACAGGCCTAGAGTTGCACCTTGGCCCTATTTTCATTATTGATAGGTCACCTTGTGCTGAGAATCAATCAGTATCATGGGTCTTTAACTAAGTGGTTTCCCTTATGTTCGATGTCAGCTTACATTATCGCACATTGGGATTTGTGTAGTACCTTGGTTTCCATTTGACCCTATTGGTGGATACCTTGCCTTTGTGTCAACTTTCATTATTGGTTGGTTCAGAGGGTTTCTGTCGTGCGCTAGCCACATCATGTGTACGCCAAAAACGTGCTTCAGTTGGGTTACTATATATCTTTCATCCGATTCCTTCCACATTATTGGCCTACGGGTTACACTCGTGCTAGATTGATGAAGGATGCCTTAATGCCTTCCTTCTAGCGGATCTTTCCCTATCGACTATGACTCATTACTCTGGGGCAAAAGCCTAGAGTCCATTTGGCAGTACCTTGGGGTTTGCAGTCATCAATGGTAGATCCTTCGCTATAGACAGTGGGAAAGCATCATTGTCTCCTGATTGATAGATTATTATAAGTGTTCGACTTCAGCTCATCTATTGGAACTTGTTAGATTGTACTGGGTACCTTGACTCTCATTATCATTATCAGTGAGTAGTCTTGTGTTTTTTAACAATATACATCAATGACCAGTAATCAAATGATTTCTCACATGGTCGACTTCAGATCATTTATTCCCATTGTTTAGAAATGTACCACGGCGATCGGTGAAGACCTCGGGTTGCATCAACATTCATTGGTTCACTTGACAGTTGCTCCTGTTATTGCTAGTTGATACCACTCACCTTATATGTTGTAGTCATTAATGGCGACATTCTATATGCTGGCACCCGAGTTTGTAGTGTAGTACCATCTTATTCCATAATGTTCACTTGGTACAATTGGGATCAGTCTTTGATATCAGGAATAACTTCATTAACATTATTATATGTGATATTTAGACATGTACTTGTTTGATCATGATTAGATGATCCATCATGTATTTCCAGTATTCTATACTTGTATACTTAGTGGATCTGCTTGTACTTGATATGCGGACATGCTTTACTTTCTCTGAGCATGGGTATGCCCACCTCAGATAGTGTTTCTTTATGATATCCTTTTGTGGATTGGCAGGCTGAAATCTAGTGAAGACCTCCTCAGTTTTTGACAGGTTTCCTTTCCATGTACTCAATACATTTTGGCCATCATGTACCGCTTTTGACCTGATATATTAGGGGGCATCTGTTATATCTCCAAATCTCACCCTTGATATTCATGATGATGCATTTATGGCCTAGGGAAACCACTCCTTCCAGACCTAGTCCAAATACTTAGAAAAACAATGTTTTACTCCATATACGAGACATTGCCTTGAGCTAAACGTGTGTGTATGTAGGTCTGTGTATACCCAACCCACGTATATGTCTTAAAACACTTAAAAAAATTTATCTCCTTAATTTCGGGCAGAAGTCATGGGTTTTACCTGTTGATTACCTATTAGTGCCCATGGCCCAACTGTTCCCAATGAATTCCCAACTAGAAAACTACTTTGGGAGAAGTATAAAAAGGCTTCAACGGGAAGGCCAAAAGGAGGAGAGAATAGAGAGAATTACTCTGCTGAGATTATCCTTGATTAGGTCTGAAGATCCTTGTGCTTCTAGCACTTCCCCCACTATAGAAAACCCCTTGTTTCCTTGAGTTATGATGTCATTTCACTAGTTGAGATATCCTTGTGTGAGTCATGGAAGGAGCCTTTTGAAGACTTGGGCTTGGACGGATCTGGAGGATGGTTCCACTTGGAGCCAGTAAGAGGAAGATTTAGGTGATATCATTCCTTGCTTTGTTTTAGTTATCTGCAATAAAGAAACATTTGTCTTGTTCCCAAAATCAATATTCTTTATGCTTATGATGTTATTGTTATGGTTTACATATGAATAGTTGTTTCAATGTATAACTAACTACCTAAAAATCAGTTATGAAGTTGATTTCTATATGATACTTTGTCCATATATTGTTATGCTTCTTTGAATTGGCTATTTTGTAGGTTCAAAGATCGAGAGGAACTCCAAAAGGGTTTGGACCTTGGCTAGATCTACCCGAATGAAGGACCCCCAGGTGCACCTCTTTTCACACAGTTTTCTTATTTAAGTATCATGGATGTGTGAAATGCTTGTTTTTTGTTGTAGATAACCCCTGCTCTGCTAGGGTGTTGACCCAAAACCCTAGGGGATTTAATACCTAAACAACGAGCTTCGATGTTGTAGTTTTAGACCCTTTACACGAGCTTTCCTCCATCAGACTTGTGCGAACCAAACAATAGAAGAGAGAAGAGAGTGCTTGAAGGTTGTGTCCAAATGAGTTTGAGGTATCTTCCATTTATAGGATTTCATGAGGGTCCACTTGATGTTGAGGCCGACCTATCCAATTATACATGTGCTTAGGGCTGACCTAATCCAATATACATGAGTAAACAAATAAATTTAAAAACCAACTTTTTCTTTTCCAAATAAGGTGATATTTATGTCTATTTTGATCCTCTAGAAAAGAGGAATAGGTTACAATTATTATCTTCATCATATGAGTTGTCCAAAGTGGAATTTGACCACAGTTACATAATTTTAACACTCCCTCTCAACTAGTGATAATTCAACCTGCCAATATATTTCCATCGATCAATATGCCATTGTGGTATCCTCGAGAGTCACCATGTATCATTACTAATCATATTTGTCATGTAGTTGTCATGCCGTGAGTATCTCAAGTATCTCATCATAAAAAATCATCAATGTACATCTTGATCTATCCCTTGTTTATTCCTTCTTATCTCTTAATTGTTTATACTCGTATGTTGAACATTCTCGAATATAGAAGAAGAATAATTTGTTACTAGAGGGGAGCTTAAGCTACCACCCTATATCCATCATGCTTCTACTCTAAATGTTTACCAGTAGGCTACTACCCAAAATATCATCATCAATCATCATCAGGGAGCATATCATCAAGGAGCACATCTCAACCTGTAACCACACTAGGTAGCACATCTTGACCCAGAATCTCATGGAGGAGCTATACATATACAACCCCATATGAGAAATATGATATCCAAACACACAAAAGAGCACATCTCAACCTTGAGAACACAAAAGGGAGCTCAATCTCAATCTAGAACCACATAGGGTTATCTCAACCCATCCTATTGCCTATTGATCTTCCCATCAATGACCCAAAATAACCATGTGGTAGAACATCTACATCATAATCGACTTGGGTTGTACACCCCAATTACACTCTCAACTCATTGGCCAAACGAGGAGTGGTATTCCTAAAAATCCCTGCTTGTGTGCATGATGCCAACTGAGGTATACTTTGCAAAGGCTAGATAAGAGATCAACATTCTTCGACCCTATGAAAATAGGGGAGCAACATATATAACCCTATGGGTAACAGATAGGGGTCATACCTTATTTTCAAGAGTTCCCTCAACCCCAGGAGCCCTCTATCTCAATTCCTCACCCTGGGAGCTCAGACAGGGAGGAAGAGTTGGCTCAGTGTCCTCGATCAACACTTCTCTCATCATACTCAAATCTGATATCTTCTTGTCTCAATAACAATTTTTTATTGTTCATACAAGACATTAAATAAAATATCACGTTAGATAATAAATAATCATATAAATATGTTGTAGCGGCTGCAACACCCTCCAAAATTTTGGCCTACACTCAAATTTTGGAGCCTATTGTGGATCCCGTGATTGGTCGTTCCTTAGTTACTTATTGGTAAGTTAATGATATCAAGCTTCCTTCTTTGATCTAAAGATTTGTTTAGGCCTTTATGTTTATATGGCAAGTGTCATCTAGAGGCATGGGAGTTATCACTTGTCATGTAAAGGGAAGTTTTTGCTTGCTTCAAGGGGAAATATTTGTGATAATGAGTTTTTATCATCAGAGGCAATATTTTGCACTCGTTTCCAAATTTTCACACACTATTACATAAGTGTTTTCATTATCCTCACAAATTCTATCACCGGAGACATACTTGTTGTAAGCTACCATAAAGGTTGTTGCATTAAGCGAAATATGTTTACATATATTTTGGATGATCTATGTTGTATCATCAAGTGTCCAAGTGTGTGGTCATAGTCAATTTTTATTACTATTAACATCGGTTCCACTGATCCCACATTAGCCTAATTTTGGAGGATTCCTAGAAACCTGGCCTCATCCAACCTTCCTAAACTATGCACTTCACATCTACAACCCTTAAGGTTTTCCTTGCCTGTTATATTTGCGCAATGCGTAGAATGCCCAACATCCCTTGGCATCCAAAACTTCATAGAGTCTATCTCCAGTGACCTTCCCTTAGTCAGAGCTCACTACCCTCAAGTACTGCGTAGATTTTTCCCTAGGTCTTTCTATTTCCTAGTCCCCCCTGCCTTTGAAAACTATGTAGATTTTTCTTTCATGGCCTCAGCCCACAACAACCACTACTTGCTTGAACTGTGCAATTTTTTCCCTCAGTGGGCACTGTGAAAATTCTTCCATCAGTGGGCATTGTGCAGTCTTATCCCTTAGTCCAT
This sequence comes from Pinus taeda, assembly GCA_000404065.3. Classification (NCBI taxonomy): domain Eukaryota; kingdom Viridiplantae; phylum Streptophyta; class Pinopsida; order Pinales; family Pinaceae; genus Pinus; species Pinus taeda. The sequence goes on along the minus strand of APFE031169338.1, from coordinate 5,880 downwards.
CCCAATCATTGAGCCATCTCCCTCTTGACCTAATACCACTTCTGGATTAGTCAATGGATTATCATGCAACATCTTAGACTAGGGGTCTATCAGAATCATGTCGTCTTGTCATGAGGGTACTATGGATACATGATTTCAACTAGGATATGGCAAGATTATTAAGAAGGGGATGAAGAAGGACGAAATTCTATATGACACTTAATGAGTTTAGGAGAAAATATAATTATCAGATAAGAAGACCAATAAATCTAGGGTATGATAGAAGATGGGGACCACATGAAGACTCCATCTGATTAACAACCCTTAGGAGGGTAGGTATGGAAAAGACCTCACATCTCATAAAGTTGAAATACACCTCTTATCATAGTATGAATGACAAATTATAATTTTCATATCATTATGTCTTCAATTACATCTATGTTCGCAAACCCTGAAAGTCGTTCCATGTGTTTTCTCTAAGTTTTTTTCTACCTTTCGCTTGTTTGATCAATTGTTGTCTCTTAGAAGGTTGACTATTATGACATATTTGTGAGCCTTCTCTGGTGGTTTCGAAGGTCGACCTTTGTGTATATGAGTTTTCCTAATCATGTAAACATCCATGACACTCATACACAAGGTCTTGAACACCATCGCACAAGTGTCATCACAGTTGTCCTAAAGTCTATCGTAAGTGTCGCACTTGTCGCTTCTTGTCTTGAGATAGTCACTTAGAGCATAACACTTTGTTTTATTTTTTGATGGTATATGTTGTCATGTTTTCAAAATATGTTAAGTGTGCGATCACATTTCATGTTCATCAGGAGTCAATATTCCTCTTGCACTTATCCATTTTCTAAAAATATTCTTGACCAGGAAACTCAACTTCACTAGGCCTCATTTGGGTTGCGCACTATGCAGTCTCAGTGCTCATTGATGTGATGTTGATGCTTGGAACTGTGTAGTGTGCAGTGACTATCCTCCAAGGTTGTTTCTCTGTGCAATTCCTTATTCCAACAACCTTTGTTGACCCCCATAATTGCGTAGTTGTACCTCCGAGTCTTCCTCGAGCTGCGCACTTCATACTTTTAGTCTTGAATATGTTCCCTTGCCTATTAGAACACTACAATGCATAGAGATTCCAACCTCCTTTTGCCTCTAGAACTATGCATAATTATCCTCTAGAGACCCTCCCTCAACCGAAGCTCACCATCCTCTAGAACTACGTAATTGGTCCTCTAGGCCTGCATCGACCAATGTCTGCCTGAACTGTACAATCATAATTCCCAGTGGCCACTGCTCAATTTTCCTGCCCAATTAGGACTGTGCTCAAATGTTCCACAATCAGGCCTGAGCTACGCTCTACGTAGTCTTAGTGGCAAAGCTCCCTCCCTTCCAATAGGACCAATGCAATGCGTCAATGAACTGTGCCTCCTAGCCTATGACTTGTCCCAGGCTCACTTCATGGATAATAATGCACCATCTTAGAGTAGGGAGTTTTTGGATTGATGTCATCCCGTCATGAGTAAATTGCAGGACCAAGTTCACTATCGAGTCATGGTGAGATGATGAAGAATGATAAGAAGGATAGAAGCATGCCTAAAGGCTCATTTGTAGATGAACAGATGAGTGGATGTACCAAGAGAAAGAATTAGGTCACAAGTTTGCAACTAATTTCCAAGACAAAAGACCATTGAAGACCATATATCATCAAGCTGTGCAGAGGAGAAGAGAAATCATATCCAAGAACACATCCAACACTTAGAAACAACAATGACTTGACATTGCCACATCATCAATCCAGTTCACATCATTAGTGTCATATCAAGTTGTGTCATGAGCTATCATATTCCACATCACTATTGTGGGCCATGTATATTGTAAATCAAATGTATTGTATAGTGAAAGGCCAATGCACACACAAGGCTATGAAGAGTCATGTAAGTTGAAAAGTCATAGGAAGTTGAAAAATCATGAGGGTAGTTAAAGGATCACAAGGGGGAAGCATTACCCTTGGTTATATATACTCCATCATTATATGAGTAAAGGACTTTTCACCTTCACTCCTCTCGCAAGGCATTAAAGAGATCAACTAGTTCTTGGAGGAGTAAGGAGTGGCTCCAATGTTCCACTACTAAAGAATAGTGATGTACAATGTAAACATGTGTCTTGGAACTTTTTCTTAATAACAGAAGCCTTTTAAGGCCAACACATTCTTCATTCCTGAGTTATGAATTTTAGTAAGACTATTTTGTGGACGTTTGTATTTCATTTTTGCTTTCACATGTACTAAGATAGTTGAACTATTTCGGTTATTTTAGTGCTTACCATTTTGAGAATGTGTTGTAATGGCCTTTAGTGTGGTCTCATCCTTGTGGACTATTCCACGAGATAGTAGACAAATCTTTCCTCACTTATAAGTTATGACGACCATCACATCCACTATGGACTATTTCATTGGATGTTAGACGGATCTTCGTTGTTTGATTGGTTGTAACGACTATAACATCCATTGCGGACTATTCTGCTGGATGTTAGGTAGGTCCTTTTGGTTCATGTGTGTCTCTTCTAGGGTGGTACTATTTCCTATACCTTAGAGGCTCAGTTTTCTCTCCCTTTTTTGTAGTAAGAGAGCCTAGACATGGCTGTGTTGCACACTCACTATGCACACTCACCTTGTTGTTCGAAGATACCATTGCATCACTCTCCTGTGCTGACAGCTAGAGCCAAGGCAGATCTTTGAGGATTTGGCAACCAGGCCTTTATACCAAATGGGACTCCTACACCAAATAGTGTGAGGTCTGATTGGGACTTAATATTGGGGAGATCCCCTTGGTTGAGAGATGTCGAGCACCATCAACCAAATGATGCTCAAAGGCGAGCGAAATGACAAGCTGAGCCCATTGCATCTGGTTTGAATCTCTTACCTAAAATGGATCATACACAAATCATAATCCGAGGGGTCTTCCCCAATTTTTCCCTTCATTAATTTTAGCCCCCGATGAGCCTTTCGATCACTTGTCCCAGTTAAAGTTTGATGGTGAGGATGGAACATCCATAACCGAGCACATTTATGATTTTCTTAAATTTTTCCAATCTTACAAAATCGATGATGAAGAGTTGGATTGTGTGCTTCTCCTCCTCTCCGTTGAAGGTCATGCTAATCAGTGGTGCCATACCTTGCCACCTACTTCCATTCATTCCCTTCGTCACTTCCTTGGGGAGCTTCATCAAGCCTTCAATTAGTATAAATAGTGAGATGTTTGTGGAAGAGTTAATCATTTAAGAATGAAGCCTGATTAATTAGCTAAGGAATTTTCTAATTGATTCCTTCACCTCTGTTACTAAATTCTTGAAAAAATTTGAACTAGGATATTTTGAAACAAGAGTTTGAGCACTTGGTTCATGTCTCTTCATACGGTGAGCCTAAACCTATTCATTTGTCTTCTTCCCAAAATCTTGTGAATCATGAGGCACCTCAAATTTCAGAGGAGGGGCTTACTACCCCTTTTGTTCTTTGTCCTCCTCCTGTTGCAGTCTCGATGAGGGTGCCTCCTTGCGGTGATTGTAAAATTGGCAAATCTGCGAATCAAATCTCTAGATCTTTTCATTATTCTCCCGCTTCAATGGAGGAAATTCCAAAACAACTTATGGAGCCTATAGTGAAAAATCAGTCCTCCATTATGCAAGATGTTGTCTCTAGTCTCAAAGCTAATCTAGATTTATATCATCCTCTATCATCCACGTATTCTGACTCTTTGTACCATGACCTGCTTGATCAATTTGCCCCACCAGCGGGTTCGTCACATTCTCTTGATTCTAAAGCTACTGGCCCAAATTGTAAGCAAGTACAAAGTATTCACATTACACAGGTAGAGGAGTAGAAAGATGATGATGCTTTCAATCTTTCCTCTCTTTTTCGGAATGTTCCATGTCAAGATATTATGTTTCCATTCTTGAATGATTCTCAATCTACTAATCCTGATGGAAAATCCAACGCAATCAATTCTTTCAATCAACCCCTAGCCTTGGGAGGTAATCACTCTAATGATGTTGATTCTATTTCCGTATGTTGTGGCAAATGCCCAAGAAAATCATATGATATTTTGGTTTCTCATGAAGATTTTAATTCAGATCTAGAATCTGGTTTGGTTAAAGAAGGTGTTCATATCGAAACTTCCTCTTCATCTCACTATCCCTTGTGTTCTACCATTTACAATTTATCCAGGTGGATATTGGTGGCCACCCACCTATTCCACTTGGACCCGCACCATGTTTTCTTTCAATTTTTTAGTTTCCTTAATTGTATCATAATTGACTAGTTTTGGAGTTTTTTGGGCCTTGAAGTTTCTCAAATGTTTTGAGGCCCTAAATGGCGTTTCTTTGGAGAATCACTAGTGACGATTGTTAACTTTTAAGTTGACATTTGTTGTTAGTATTTGTAGTCCTCAAATATATCTTTTTAATGAGGTATCATGTGCCTAAAACGGAGATCGTATGCCAAATTTACAACTTTGGGCAGTTAATGTACCAATTTCCCCCAACGGGGACCATAGTTTGGTGTTTCATCTCCTAGGGTTAGGTTTTTTCATGTTTGGGGTGTTACACTAAAATTTGTCACCATGACTATCTGCAGTTAGTATGGCTCCATCAACAGTCATACTATCCTCCTT
>APFE031169337.1:0-20155 GCA_000404065.3 Pinus taeda | reverse complement strand
ATGGACCCATGTTGCCCCTGGATTCCCCAAAAAACGTCGTTTAGGGCCTCAAAACGGCTCCGGAAGTTCACGACCCGAAAAACTGCTAAAAATAGTAAGTTGTGCTATAATTAAGGAAACTGAAAAGCTAAGAAAGACAATGGTGTGGGTCCAGGTGGACTTGGCAGGTGGCCACCAATATCCACCTGGATCACCCCAATCCAAGAAAATCGAGTACTACGCTGGACAATCCTCTTTCGTTCATTGCGGGTCAGATGTTTCAGTAATTTTCCTACTGCTAAATAATTCACAACATCAGCATACTAGGGTGTTTTAACAGTAACATCGAACAAATGTTCATCTAGAAATTGATCTTCGACTGCTACTGCATCCACTAGTTTTGGCATTCGTGAGAGAAAATCAACTACAGGATTTTCTTTTCGAAGTCGATTCTTTATTGTGATATCGAATTCCTGTAATAAAATCAGCCATCTGGTTACTCTACCATTTGTGATTGGTTTATTCACTAAATATTTTATTATAGAGTGATATGTATATAAGATAACAAGATATCCACTGATATAATGCCTAAATTTATTGACGGCGTGTATTACAGCCAAAAATTCCTTTTCAGTCACAGTATAGTTCAATTCAGAAGGACACAAGTTTTTGCTAATATAATAAATTGCATATGGTTTTTTATCTTCTTCCTGCAAAAGGACTGCTCCAATAGCTATGTTTGAAGCATCTGATGAAATTTGAAATGGAAGGTCCCAATTTGATCCTCGGAGTAATGTGGCTATTGACACAAGCGTTTTTAGATCCTCAAAAGCATGGTCACATTTTTCTGTCCAAACAAAGTCAACATTCTCCATCAATGCATATAAAGGTGCAACAAAATGAGAAAAATGTTCTATAAATCTTCTAGAATAACCAGAAAATCCAAGAAAACTATGTACCTCTGTCAGGGTGGTAGGAGTAGGTATTAACAAAATTGTGTGAATTTTGGCTGGATCTACCTGTATTCCAGCTGCTGAAATATAATGGCCTAGACTAAGTCCTTCAGTCATCATCATATAGAATTTTTCATGGCTTACACATAGCTTGGTGGTAATGCATCGCTGTAACACTTTTTCTAGTGTGTCCAATGCTCGGTCGAAACCATTTCCGTATGGTGTAAAATCATCCATATATATTTCAAGGTCTTCATTTACTAAATCTAAAAAGATGCTGAGGATAGCCCTTTGAAATGTGGTAGGGGCATTGCATAGGCAAAAAAGTAAAAATCTGTAGGCAAATGTTCCCCAAGGACAGGTAAAAGTAGTGTTATCTTGGTCTTCAGGGGCAATCTAAATCTAATTGTATCCACTAAAGCCATCCAAGAAATAAAAGAATTTCTTTCGTACTAACGTATCTAATAACTGGTCAATGAATGGAAGGGGAAAGTGGTATTTTTGTGTTGCTTTTTTTAGCTCTCTATAATCTACACAAATCCTCCATTTTCCATTCTTCTGAAGAGACCCATTTGCTATCGGAGGTAGGGTAAATAAGGTTCACATCTAAAAGTTTTTGAAGTTTAGCTTTTACAGTGTCTTTTAGATGAAAGTTAAGTCTCCTTTGTTGTTGGTGAACATGATTTGCATCCTTTTCTATGTAGATGCGGTGTGCACATAACTGGGGATCGATTCCTTTCATGTCAGGGTAATCCCATGCAAATGCTTCTTTGTATTTTCTCAGTAGCTGGATTAACTTCTCTTCTTATTCCAGAGTTAGGTTGTCATTAATGTTTAAAGTTTTTCCTGGCTCAATTTCTACAATTTTTCTATTTGATACAGAGGTAGTAGGTATTGTTTGATTGTGAGTGTCTTTGGGAGGATCTTCTTCTAATTCATTATCAAATTCTGCTTCTGTCATATGACATTGCATGTGGGATCTAGATTTAGTCTTGCTAAGAAAATTGTTAATGACATCATCCTCTGTTTGATATTTGAAATCGAGGGCATCTTCTATGGTTAATGGGGATCTAATATTTTCGGTGAGGTATAATACAATATGTTTGTTAGTTTTCATTATTGTGACACTTGGCTGGGCTGGACGATATAAGGCTAGATTCTTGATATTATCCCCTCTAGTTATGATCATACTGCCTTGTTGGCAGCCAATATAAGCATCAACGGTTGCAAGCCAAGGCCTACATAAAATCAATGGATGTCCATCAAGTCGGTTTTTGGGGTTTATTATCAGAAAGTCAATAGGATACTCCTAGGAATTAACAGATACCATGACATCATGTAGTATGCCTTCTAGCCTAACGACAGATCGGTCAGCTAGTTCTAATAAAGTAGAAGTTGGTTCTACTGATGTAATGCCCAGTTTTTGACAACTGGTGGTTGTTAGGATATTAATTGCAGCCCCTAAATCAACTAAGGCATTTGCAAAAGTTTGCCCATTGATTTGTATTGCTACGATTGGATTTCCTAGGTCTTCATATTTAATGGGTGTTTCTTTTCCTAATAATAGGTCGGATAAAGTGCCAACTACTTGGATTGTTCGGTTATTTGTTATTTTCCTCCTTGGCTTTTTTATACATAGATCTTTAATGGTTTTGTCATATATTGGGATATCTTGGATGGCTTGGAGGAGTGGGATTTTTATGTACAAATTTTTAAGTTCTCCCAGAATGTCAAAATCAAGATGTTATATAGGTCGAGGTATAATTAATCATTCTGGGAATGGAGGAGAAAATGTGATTACTTGATCATGAGTTTGTTGTCTGATCACATCCTCTTCTTCTAGTGGTTGTTCTATAGGTAATTGATTTTCAACTTAAGCAGTTTTATCTCCCTCTGTTTATATGATGCACCCAGATCTTAATTGAAGGTCATTACCCTCCCTTAAATTGGTTTGTATCTGTGGTGTTTCAATTATTTGAATGGATTGGATTGGTCTATTATTCAGATTAGGGTTAGGTTGGTCTGGGAGTTGCGGTCTTAAGTTAGACTGGGGGTTTCATTATAATGTTGGCAGTGTAAGTTGAGGGAGCGGAATGGGTCCTACTGGCTAGTTCATTGGTCTTTGCCTGTTTGTCTGCTAGGCTTGACTCTGTGAAGTAGGAGGGGACCATTGCATTGGATATACATTGTTTTGCCAATATGGTGGGGCATAAGGAAAATTTGGCCAATTGGGTTGACTTGCTTGATTCGGCCATGGTGATGATGAAGTAAATGGTTGTTGTGACCAATTTGAAAATGGAGGTTTATTTTTCCACATGGTATTATATTGCTGAGCATGATATTGTGGAGGTTGAAAAGAAGAAGTTGGATCGGAGATCATACCTAATTGTCGTGGCTGCCATTGACAGTGTTGATTAAGTAGGTACATTAGTTCTGCCTCTTCGTCCACTTCCTTGTATACTGCTTTCAATCCAAGAAGTGAGGGATAGCTCTCTGTAGAATGGTTTTTTGTACAAATGGTGCAAACTTGAACCGCATCTAATGGACACTCTATATGGCTGTGTTTCTTTCTGTATCTAGAACAGAATATTGCCAAATTTTGTTCTGCCTCTGCTTGTTTATGCTTGGCCTACATAATACCAAGTGGCATTGTCAGAGTCCCCAATATGTTGGTTTTGAAATTTTCTAATAATTTCGAATTTATGCGCTAGTTACTCCTTCTGCCGAAATCTTGTTGTCTCTTGCAAATCTATCATGTTCCACTGGTTTTAGTCTTATGCTACCTCTTGAACTCCTGATACATAAATCAATAATGTCAATGAAATTTTCCTGATAGATATCTCCTTTTCACATAATATTTAATGTTTCAATCCATTGTTCCTTCATTCGTCTAATTAATGTTGTTTCTAATACATTATCAGGCAAGGCTAATGATGCATAAGGAGATCTTCGAGGATTATATTAAAAACATTCAACATACTCTTCTAATGTTTCATTTGGTCTAGCTACCATCTAAAATATTTCATCTTTTAACTCTCTAGACCTGTAATAATCTTGATATTTTTTTAGAAAAGCCTCTTTCATTTGATCCCAGTTATTTATAACACCACCACCCAACCCCATAAACCATCTTAAAGCAGCCCCTTTTAATGTAGAGGGAGATAATTTCAGTTTCTAGGGATCGGCGGTATAGTCATAACCTCTACATAGCACATCATATTCAAATAAGAATGCATCCAGATCTTCTGATGTAAGGCCATGGAATGTAGGGATATCCTGGAGAGGAATTGCTTTCATAGGAGCATTAACTGTAGTGTCCACAATGGGATATTGCAATGTAGAAGTTTGGGTGTTTGGCTGGTTTTGGGCCATTTGGTCAAATATGCTCCAATAATCTTCTAGGATGTCTAGGAGGGTATTCCTAGGCTGATGAGGGGGAATGGCTTCAAGAGGAATGGCCTTACGAACACTTCCTTTATCTGGGATGATGAGAGTTCCTAATGTCTGGGAGGATTTTAGTTCCTAAGGTTCTTCAACTTTGTTATGGCTGATTTTTGTAGCACTTCCCTTATCTGTGCTGCTTAATGGCTGAATTATCCCAAGAAGAGATCTTGGTTCTTCAGTTTCCCTGATTTCTCTTCTCCCTTCACAGAGGTTGCTAAGCTTCCCTTCTTGCAATGATTTTGGCCTAGAATTCTCAATTTCTTAAAAATCTTGCTCTTCGGTGTGATTATGCACCTCAGCAAAGGCTATAGATGGTGATCTTGTGGCCTAAGGGAACTATAGGTTGTCTAGAAGCAACTTTTCTAGGTCCTACTGAAGGCTAAGATTCTACTTTCTTAAGGATTTCGTATATAAAGGTTGATCGGCCAGGGGTCACCGTCCCCTTAGCTTTATCAGACTTGGGTAGAGGTTTAGGATTCTTTTCAGGCTTTTTCTACTTAGTCATGCACACAAATCAAATGCTAATTTCTACCCAAAATAGCAACAAATCTACAGGAATGTGGGTAGGGGAGTAGGGATATTACATGCTCTACACGTAGGTTCTTACCGTCCGTTTTTAAAACTCAATTCTCTCCTAGCAGATTCTTACATTACTCTGGAAAAGAAACAAATGGCTACACTCTTCCCCGACAACGACACCAAAATGTCGAGCAGTAAAAAGGGTCCTTTTCACCTCTATTTACCCTACATTAATTGTCAATCCAAGAATGATTTGTTATCTCAAAGTGTGTACTCAGTTTGAGGCGGTCATTTGTCAAAGTAATGCTAGTAGTATAGTGCTCTAAATACAAGAGTAAACGGATGCTTGGAATAAAATATATTTGTAAAAAGAAACCTAAGACTCAAATCATGCATTCAGAATGCTAAACAATTTATCAGTCAAGGGTACAGTAATGGTAACTCTTCCCTCTATAAACTGATGCAATTAAAAAGCACTCAAAGAAAGGATCATCAATTAGGGAACTAGATAGCATATGTCGATGTTCACTACAGTCTCAGATCTTCTGCACACCAAAGTGATGATATCTTCAAATGAAAAGAAATGGAGCAGCAACTATCTTTATAAATAGGATTGAACAACAAAACCTTAATCTACAGAATTGAATGCAACAATAATTATATCTTACAGGAATTAAGTAACAACCTTTGAATTGAACAACAAATATAAATGGAACAACAGACTAACAAAAATAAACTATAGAACAACAACTTAGATCAAATATGAATGTACAACAAACCAGATTAAACACGCACCATAGTTAACATTAAAAGGAGCACTAATCTGAGCTTCTATACAATAAGTATGAATCACAGCTATAAAGTAATAGCAATTGTGATCAAAATGGAATAACAATCTCGAATGAGAACAATCACAATTTAATAATAAACCATATAGTAGTACCAATTTAGGAATATATAACACTGTTAATCTGTAATCGAATGGAAATCTGTAAGGAACAACAATGTTATATCAATTGTCAAAAGGAACAATCAATGCGATATAAAGTTAGAATTAATAACATAGCATTCTTGTTACAGGTAAGAATATTATTTATCCAAGTATATATAATAGAGTCGATATGTAAAACAGCAAAGCACATCAGATTACTGAACAGAGTAAATGGAAGAGATCAAACCACACATGAATCAGAAATAATGGTACAGGAGCAAGTGATCCACCAGGGCCAGGCCCTTAGCCTCTAGGGACTCACTGCTTAAGGTTACTCCAAAATCAATGATATAACGACAGCAATATTTATATATTAAACATCAAACAGAGTTACAGTGAATCGCTCTTCAAAGAGAGTTGATGATCAAAGTTCATGTACTAAGAAGAATTTCATAAATGTAACAATCGTTCTCCCCCATGCTAATAGTGCTACCCCTTCTTATAACAGCTGAGCAGAGATATTAATGATACAGGATATTGTTAAGATAGTGATCCTCTGTTAGTTCTCAATTATCCTCTTGTTCTTTTGTGCCGATTGGATATCTCCTTTTCCTTTTTCTAGCTGTTACACTCCAATTTGGATCACCTTGTTTGAATGCGATTCCTTGTCAAAGGGATAGTAGTTAACTTGGTCTTGTTCTTTCCTTTGGGATGGCAGTGTTCCATTTTCTCCTCTTTCTGCATGGAAAAAGGGTAATTATTAGTTATTTCACGTCACATAAAATCTTTTGGATTTTATCATAATCTCTTGTCATATACCTAGCTCATGATGTAAAAAGGTTATGAGTTTTGAAGAAAAGATAACAAAGTAAATGAAAATAACATACCTTCTCTAGTGCTCAACAACTAGTTTTAGTTTTATTACTTGATATTGAGCTTAAATGACACTAGTGGGTCCAATCTAAAAATATGATGAAACGTGGCAAACAGACTTGATGTTTTGGTTTAGGTGGATCCAGTATGAAAATTCTGAAACGTGGTCCATGGAGGTGTTGAAGGTTGGAGCCTTCAGTGAGGAACTATAAGCTTCCTTCCAACGATAGCTTGTAAATATGATTAGGGGGTTGGAGCTCCCTTCTAGTGGCTGTCGGTAAATGAGATCGGTGGGTTGGAGCTCCCTTCCAGTAAGTGTAGGAGAACAAGATAAGGTTGTAGATTTCTATAGGTGGATGCCTATGTGTTGTTATGAGTTTTCACTAGTACAAGATTGTCATATTTTTTTCCTTATAATCAAAGATAAAGACAGAGATGATAGCAGGAGTGGTTCCTTTCCATAATTGGGTTTCGACCAAAAAAAAATTGGTGTTCATGTGTGTTGATGTGTTTCATATGTGTGATGGTTTATGTTGTTCTTACTACACATGGTTACTATTTAATTAATGTCTACAGAAGTACTAATACACTGGTCAAGTCAAACATATGATGGTCAAGTTAATTGCATATACCTTAGTTGTCTACATAACAATCACATACATACGCAAGTTTACTTTACTAAAGTCACATATATAAGTTTGAATAAGAAAAGAAAAGTATAAGTGAGTTTTAAAATGTTGATTCACCCTCCCCCCCCCTGCCCTCTCAGTATTTTTCCCAACAATTGTTATCATAGGAGGTCATTAAGAAGAAGCTTGATCTCTTGAAGGAGATCCGTTAAGATGATGGGAAATAAGAAGATCACTCAAAGGTGGGATTCCTAAAATTGTGATAGTGATATATAATATGCATTGACAGTTACAGATATCAGCAAATATTTAGGTTTGAGATCACCCTTCTTCCTATTGATTAAGAATGAAGAAAATTGTAACAAATAATTATCAAGTAAGGATTTTTTTCTAACTGTGGTCCATTTCGTCATCTATGCAATAATGATTGTGAAACAGCTGAAGTTGTAATCATTGGTAAAAGTGAAAGTAAGCACTCTAAAGAGAAAAAAAAAAACTAAAAAAGGATGCCTCTAGACAGAGAATATCAAGGCAAGATAGAAATAATGGACAATGAAGATGTGCCTATGCTAAGCAAAGAGAATTATCAACAATGGAAAGAAAATATGAAGTCTAATACAATGAACCATGATGTTTGGTATTTAGCATGCAATAACTACACCAAAATCCCTCCATCAGATTAGGATGATCAAAAGTACAGTAAGGCATTAAGTGACATCTTTTATAACATACATATTTCAACATTAAATAAGGCTATGCATTATAAAACTACAAAGCAATTGTGGTATAAGCTATAGGAAATCTATGAAGAAATATCAAAGGAAGATTCCTTATCAAGGGAACTATCAGGTAATCCTATCCCTAACAATGTGTCAAAAAATGAACATGATAAGAAAACAACCTTTGTTATGTCAGATGGAGTTGTTGATTCAGAAGAAGACGGGTCAGAAATAATTTTGTATCTTAGAACAAAACTTTATTATGCCTTGAAAAATATTATTAATCTTAAAGATACGTTGCAGGCATATGATAACAAAGATCATATTAAATCAATAAATGTTTTCATGGAATCTAAACAATATTGTGAAGGTCTTGAAGTTGAGATCATCTTTTTAAGAGATCTTGAAAAATCAAATAAGCAAAATCAAGAACTACTTCAAGCATTTGAAGAACAATAAAATGGAATGAAAGAAGAAATTATCAAAATAAAGGTGCAAGTGGAAAAATGAAGAAGACTTGAGGAAGGTATGAAGAAGCAATATCCAAAAAAGGAAAAGAAATATCAAAGAATGGAGGTTCAGGTAAACATTCTAAAAGGTAAATTAGAATAAAAAGGTAAACATTTGGGATTTGAAGATAGTACTAAGATTTTGGATATTATTATTAGTAGTCAAAGGTCTCCAGCCATAAAATTGGGTCTTGGTTTACATGAAACTGTTGAAGGAGAATCTAGTCCAGAAGCTTATGCAATGAAATTAAAGGGTAACAATATAAAACCTAAAATTCTCAAAAAAGAGATAAGAAGTCAACCTGATCAACAACCAAGAAAATTGAACCTTCAAAGAGAGTAATTTACTCCTAACTATAAAAAAATTAATCGATTCTCTCCTCTAATCAATAATATTGAATGTTTTATATGTCAGAATTATGGACACGTTGTAGGAAATTGCAGAACTAGATTGTTTCAATCACAATAAAATAACATCTTCACAAAAAGATCATCATCTTCGAGGTACTTAGGATTATTTAAGGGATATTGTTTTTCTTGCAATATATTTGGTCACAAAGTTATTGATTGCAATAGAAGGAATATGAAACAAAAATATTATGATTTCTATGATCATATAAGATGTTATGCTTCCAACAAGTTTGGGCATGTAGCAAAATAATGTAGGAAAAAATCTATGGATCTCCTCAGACAACATGACAAGCAATCATATAAGAATATTGTTCACAAAACACATGAAAACATGGATCCACCAACATTTCTCATAATAAGCAGAAAGAAGAAGAATAGATTAGGTGTGGCCTTGCTCTCTGCTCATTTGAATAATAATATGAATGGTACATAGAGAGCATATGCTCTCATCACATGACTGGATATAGGAGTAAGATGGAGTCTATCAAGAAAAACCAACATGGTAATTTTATTCTTGGATATAATGCTCCACAAAAAATTGGGAAAAGGTAGAAATAGAATTAACAAAAATAAAGGAGAAGTTGATACTTTATTAATTCAAGGGCTAAAGAAGAATATTTGAAGTGTAGGTGAAGTGGACAACAAAGGAAATTTAATTGTGTTTACATAAACCAAATGAAAAGGTTATAGATGAAGAATCTAGAAAGGTCATAGCAATAGGATATAGAAACCCAAACAAATTATATGCGCTTAAAGAATAAATTCTCATAGATATGAGGAGTATTCAAACTCATTTTAAAAGAATATGGTGCCCATTGTAGTCCATTATTGTTAAATGAATACTTATAACAATAACTATAGAAGGGATGTGTGGTGCATGACATCATGAGAACATAAGATGATTAACAAGTCCTTGGGATTAGTGATGTATAATCTCAGTGGGAGCAATACTTACGTTGATGATAATTTGCATGGTTGTTTTAGTATTCATGGTTACTAATAGCACATCTTATGTAATAGAAACAAATGCGTATAGGTAGTACAGGTTTAGGGGGAGTTGTGGTTATAAAATTTCAACATTTCAGTTTCCATATGTGATTATTATAAAGGATAGTCACATACATATATGTGAGTTATGATACAGATAGTCACATATGTTTTCTTGTGATGAAGAAACAATAGGAAAAAATCAAGGAAAGCCTCTGACATGCTTGAGACAATTTATATTTGGATTTCTTATACGGATGTTCTTGGTTATGGTCAATGGATGCTAATTAGAAATGGTATTGGATTATAATATGTTATGAATTAGTACAATATGAAATTGATGGCATGGATTTACTGATTGATAAATTTTTTTATGACCTTACTAATGGATGAGTTGTTGCTATCAAATATGATAGTGAACCATTGGCACAGATTTAGGGGTGTCATTTTCTATGCCTCTAGTAGCCCATTGTTGGCATTATGATTGTTTGAAAATTTCTTGTTACATAATGATCCTTATATTAATGATGTTGTTGAAGATACTCATGTTGTTGAAGCTTTTGAATGATTACTATATGTTGCGTCATGGTATGCCACTACCATGGGTTTGCTATGGTGAAATATGGATGATGCTGATCAAATTTGTGATGCATGTATATGACGATACATATAACATGAAAATAGAATGTTGATCTTGTTGATATGAGATCAAAGATGGGTTGATTACACAATATTATGATTCGTTGATGATGATAATAAGGTCATACATATTACTAAAGAGGATCTTACAGATGAGTACTTGAGTTTCATATTGGTGAAATGGTTTTGATATGACAATTCTTCTTGTATGAAGATAATGGGCCAAGAAAAATGATGTTGTTAAAGGTTTCATAAAGACATGGTTATTGATATACTACTGCTACATCTGTTGGATGATACTTGGAGACATGGCATATTTTACATATTGATTATGTTGATGAATGATGCTACATTTCCATATTTTACTTTATGATGGAATGCTTGATTCTTACATATTTCATTGATGCATGGAAAGATATGTTATTTTACTGCAAAAGATCTATATGACCTTCATGAATTTAAGGGGATGAGTTCTATGGAACAATCTTATGTTGTTGATGATGCATACTTTGTCACAGGTTGATGATATTACATTTCTTATTGATGATGTACATGGTTCTACTCTTAGGTGCTTATGGTGTAGATCCTACATATATGATTGTCGAATACTACCTCGGTCTTTCTATCTCACTATTAAGCTTCTTGGTCTTCATTATAAATGTCATATCTCTCACTTGATGTAAATTTCATGTAAACACCTATGGTATAAATCATTGTAAAATTCAGTCACGTATGGACTATTGTGGTCAAGTCATGTAATCCCATCTTTTTGGGCACACGATGTAATGTTGATTCAAATATGTAATCCCACTTTATTGGTTGATAAATGTATGCATGAATCATTAGTGATAGGAAACATCATGTATGGTTGAGTCATAGAGTCATGTAATTCCTTTCATATCCTCAAAAAATTTGGCATGTGCTCAGGGGGAGCATGATTAGTATTCAATTTTCATACTCAACTGATCAGAACTATAGTGCTCATGCCAAAGGGGAAGATTAACTTGGTGTTTGAACATATTAGTGCTTAGTTTGATGTGTTTTACAGGTGATGGTTACAAAATACTAAAGTGGTTTCCATCAAGTCCAAAAGGGGAGTTTGTTGGCATTATGAATAATGTGTTGTCCTTGATGGAAACCTACTTGTAGCAGGATGTGTTTGAGCTATCCTTGATGGAAACCTACTTGGATAAATATGTCAAAATAATGGTAGAAGGATGAGTACATATGTGACAAAGAGTTTGGACAAAGGAATAGTAGTCTAGAGATGGAATAACGATGAAGGTGATGTTTTGAGAAATAGGCATGAGTTCTGTGATGCAAATATTTGTACATACACCCACATGGAAAAGAAAAAATGCAGACATTTTCCCCACCATGGTATCCTAAATACCAAGGAACTTTACCATGGTATTGGCCCATAGTAATGAGGGCAGTAACAAATATTTGAACCGATCTAGGAATACCATCGGAGTTACTAAGGATTTGACCCATGATATTGGATAAGGCCTAAGATATATAGGGAGATGAAGATCAATGTGGTTTGTGTGAATGTAATGGGTTAATGATGAGTGTTTGATCTGAAATGAGAGTTTACCTAGGAATATGATGATGGATGAGATCCAATATATTTGAAATGAATATGTATTGAATACTATGCTCATGGGTTGATTTGGTCTGTGATGATAATGTTTTGATGTGTGATTTTTGTATGTATGACGCGATATGGTATGTCTAAATCTCTATTTTATAGTGAATGCTTGTGTGAACAATTACATAGTTGTATAAAAGTTTGTTTAAAGAAACATGTGTACATACCTAGAGCTGCTTCTGGGTAGTCACGTGTCGATTCTATAGTTTTGAATACAACAAAGTAGTAGAAATGAAAAGAGAAACAAAGTAGTAGCAGCAAGCATGTATGATTGTGATCAAGGCAAAGAAACAACGAAAGAGAAGTAAAAGATGAGATGGTAATGGAACAACAACACAAAGAAACAGGAAGAGAAGAGGTGATGGTAGAGGAGAAATAATAAGGAAAAGGAATACATTGATATAGTTTTAAAGAAACAAGTTATGCTTGGTGTGCTTGATGGCAATAGAACAAAGTAGCAACAAATGCCTTGGTCGCTCCACAGAAAATTGATGCTTGCATGTGTTGTGTGTAAGGCCGATTTGTTGCAGAAAATTATTATGATGCAAGGCAAGAATCCATGACAACAAAGGCAAGGCAAGACTCCATGACAACAAAGGAAAGACTAATGAGACAATGACATGAATATGTTGTGATGCATGTCCAAGGGAAAGTTGTTGCATAGATTTGTTTTTGATGCATTAATGGGAAATTTTGTTATTGATCATGAAGAATGAATTCTTAATTATATAGCCAGATCTTATTCCTAAAATGTTACATGATGTTGGCGTCATGTTCAAGAATTTAATCATTACATGTGGATGAAAATAGTATTGCGTGGAGGACTTAGTTTTGTTTTCTAATATTCAAAATATGAAGAGTTTGAAAATGAATGAGTGGAATGAAAAAAGTCAAGCTTGTCCACTTCATATTCTTATGTGGGATAAAAATAAGCAACAAAATGTATTTATAAAAGATGTGATTTTGGAAGGAAAGAGAAGTTAGAGAGTTGGAGAATGTGTGAGAGATGATTGAGGTGTTATGCATTAGTTACCTGGCACATTTGAAGCTTATGTAAAGTAGATTTGAAGGGAAGAAGAAACATAAATGAAGATGGAGATATGAAAAATTTATGACCAGGTAAACTAGCACATTATTGTTTCTTATTTTCATCAGGATATTGTAGTCTCCTTTAAAGTAATGGCTTGATTAATATCAGGTGGGAACTTGTTGAGGTAGGATCCTCCTTCGGGTTCTAGCTTACAAAAAACATATGGGAGTTTGAACTTCCATGCATGTTGCAACTTGCATAAAATTGAGGTAACAATCTCATGTAGGTTGGATCCTACAGGAAATCAGATGTAATAATGGAGGAGGAGCTTGCCTTTGCCTCACAACATTAAAAAATTCATGGTTTTCTCCCTTTATGTGTTTCCACTCACATCTGGTGTCAATATGTGTTGCTATTATTTGTTGATGTGATGTATTGGTTTTCTTATTACTTGTTATTCACATATTCAATCTGTTGGTCATTATTTTTTAGGCTTGTCATTTAATGTTTCATTTTAGTGAGATTAAATAAAGGAATTTTAATGTCCCCCACGAATTTAGTCAAGTTTTTATCAATTGGTATCTGAGTCAATTCCTTCTATCTAATCCTAATAGCTTGAATTAGGTTATTTAAAGTCATGGACTATGAATGTGTACCTCCCTTGAGAGTAACAAAATTTCAAGAATTGTGAGATAATTAAAAAAAATGATAGCTTGTGGACCTGCTGTATGGAAGCTTTTATGTGATGGTTACTGCAAAGACTCTCCCTATATGAAAGAAAAATAGTGGAATGCTAAGGAAAAATGTGTTATGTGTAACAATGTTCATAGTAAATATCTTGATACAATAATAAACTTAAATTATGTAAAAGAAATATGGGATAGATTACAGCTCATGCATGAAGTAGACAATAGTAGTTGCACTATGGAAAAAGAGAAGATGAAGAAGAAGAAGAAAAATACCCATAAAAAAGAAAGGGTTTACTAAAATGAGGTCTTTGCTAGTGTGAATGAACCTTATTTCTGTGAAGAAAATACAAGTGAAGAACAAACCAACATTGACATAGCCTTGAGTGAAATATAATGATTGAAGAATTAAAACAAAGATCTGAAAAAATTGGTGCAAATATGTAATGAGTGAGATCATGAACATAAGGAAGAAATTGTTGGCCTCAAGACACAACTTCAAGAAGAAAGTGTATTCAGAGAGGTTATGAAGAGTTAGATTAAGGAGAAATAGGTACAAGGTAAAATGTTATAAGTTGAAGTTGTCTTAGCAAATAATGAATTAGATGAAAAGAGCAGATTACTTAAATAGTTTGAAGATCAGAAGGTCTCCAAGAAGAACTCGGAAGAGAAGAACAATAATCCAAAGGTAGTCATCAATGAATGTAAAACCATTTCAAAGTTAAATATACAAGAAGCCAATCTGAGCGTGATTAAAAACAAAGGAAAACATCAAAATAAAATGAAAATATTGATTCAAAGAAAATTATTTTTGTAAAAAGGTCATTTCCTCCTAAAGATGAGTTGAACAAATTCCGACGATCTCAAAGGACATTATTTTCTCTTGAGAAAGTTATCAAATGATTTTCTTATCATGGACATAGATATGTAGAACTATACTATATAAAAAATAAAGTCAATACATATCAACAACAGATAAGAAGGCTCCCTCAAGTGGGAAAAGCAGAGAAGCCAATCATACACTAGGTACAAAAATAATTTCTATGGCTATTTGTATTTGTGGAATGAATTTGGACATAAAGTTGTTGAATGAAAATCGTTTGTAAAGAAAAGAACAAGAATACACATACAAATTATGCCATATATTGGTCAAATAAGGTGCTATTTATGTAGAAACCTTAGACACAAAACTAAACACTGCAAACTTCCAAACACACCAAAGAACTCTAGAGAAATGATGAAAGCTGATCAAAGCAAAGCAAACTCTGAATTTAAAAGAAATACATATAGTAGAAGGAAGCATACTAAACTATAGAAAAGAAAGAAAAATAAGCAGTATGAAAATTTAATGACAAAATGAAGCCGTCATGACCTCAAGGGAGATACTCAAGAAAGAGAAAGATTAATTCATTATTGTAGGAACAACAAAATTTCAAAGGCAGATCAACCCCAAAATTGTTTTGAGAGAAATAACAAATATAAGACTAATTCTACTCATGGAATGTGATAAATGAATCTTGTTATACGAGATGTTTCAATCCTAATTTCATATATATCAACTATGCCAGACAACACATACATAGTAAGACATCAAATGAGGGTGTACAGGACCTTATAGATGTTCATGTTGAAATCCACAAGAGGATTAAATTTTCGGACACGAGTATATGTGCACAGTAACGCCTAGACAAGCTTGTCTATGTGCTACTAGGACTATTTACTTGCATCAAGATTTTCTTTACAAATCATTAAGCTTAATTTAAAAAATAAATATAAATAAATGGTTGCAAGCTAGAGGATCATCTATTTGAATATCAAAGCTTTTAGCGAGGATTTGATTATTTTTACCTTCGGGATATTCACAATGTTTCTGGAGACATTGTAAAAAATTCTAAGAATGTGACAATGTTATATTCCCTTTAACGCAGAAAGATGTTAAGAATAGAGAAATGTTGAGGACGTCTTCGTATAGCTGGGAATAAAGGTGCCTACGCAAGACATTTGTATAAGAAGTGGATGGAGTATGAAACAATTACATAAACAACTTCAGTGCACAACAAAACATTGTGTCAATACAAATACGCCCATTAGGAATCCAGAAATCTTATTGCAATATTACAGAAAAATTGGGTTTGAAAGTAACTCAATCATGGTCAAAATATGTAGAGATTGGAAAGTACATTTAGGTACGTCGCACAGGAAGTGTTGATGGAATTTAGTAACAACATGAACAATGTGTAACATACCAAGGAGATACATTGGCATTAACAAGAATTTCAACAAATAAATTATGAGAGAATTTGATGGCACTCTTATCGCTATTTCCTAAATCTAAAAGGCAAAATGGCTAAAGAAACGGTAGTATGTGCAACATCAGGAGGAAATAATATATGAAGGTAATATAAATTATCAGAGCAAACTGAATCATTGAATTAAAAGGTTGAGGTATATTAAGATGTCATTATTACATAGCAAGATACATTAGGGAATTAACAGAAAAAGAGACATTAGGGAATTAACAGAAAAAGAGTGGATGAGATGGGCGTTACATTTGGTTGACAAGTCAATAAATGTTGTTACAATTTGAACATCAAAAATCATAAAATTAGTTGCCAAAAGTGCATTATGAGATGAATGTTCACCAGAAGTTGCAGGAGATTTATTACAGAAGGACGTTTCATGGAAGTTTCTAGAGATGTGGGTTGAGTATCCTATAATGGAACCACTATATGCCATAACACGATTACTGTACTAAAACTCACAAAACAAGCGTTTGCTTAATATATTTATTTTATGGGTCAGTATTAAGATATTGTGACAAACATTAATATATTATAGCGTTGATATTACATGGTGTTTTTTCCATTGAAAGATGTGAATAAATTCCATGCGTTGAAGGAATTTCATTTCTGACAATGAAATCATTATAAATCAAAGGTCTGGTATTTCAACCACCATGTTCTAGATGTGGATATCGAGAGAGGACGTTGTGGAGAGTGGGAGTATTTGTTTTCGTTATATTAAAGAGAATTTGGTTATCAAGCTCGCGGCGTCTTGGATTTAACAGAGTGCTCTTGGATTATCTTGGTTAAAGGATGCATTTAAATTCTGGTAAAGGTGCATTTGACCAACCATTATTATATGAACATGTTGGAATAAATGGTTGATTATACATTTCATTTGCAAAATATGGATCATATCATGCGGCATTGCATGCCAAATGAATTCCATCGTGGAACAAAGATCCTTCCACCAATCACGTGGGTCTAAAAAATCCATTGCCAATTCGGTGGAGGCCGCCCCTTCCTCGCCCCACAAATTTATATTAGCAATATTTTCTAAACAATTATATTATTTCTAGAGCATTATAATGCGTACAATACAGTATTAATTTGGAGGCAACGTTGTATATTGCATGTTTGGTCATTGGTGTGTTGGTCGCATGCGATGTGGTGAACCTGACATGAACCGAACACTGCTAGTAATCCAATGTTGTCAAGATATTATATTTTTGCAGCTCTTAAAAATATGGCACTTCATTGCACGGTATTATGGAACTGCATTTGTGGGATTGAATAGACAGTATATAGTGTTGCAATGTTGCGCTATGTGCAATAACATTTTTAACATTTCATATGGAACGTTATGTAATGGTGCATAACAAGAATGTTGTTTAATTTTGTATAAAAGGAACCTTGTGTATGATTTAGGGGTTTGTGCCCCAATAAAAAAAATTGTCTCTATTATTGTCTTTGTTTATATTTATATTATTAATTTATAGATATAGTATATAATTACAGCTATTATTTAAATTTAATTTTATTAAATATCTTTAAGTTAATAAATAAATAATATATCTATTTTCTATCTATGTATTTACTTGGTAGCACTCACCCAATGAGTGTGATGGGGCATCTCCTCCGTCCTCCCCATACTTGATATGATTCTAACTCACATACAAGGGGGTTATGATTAACAATATAATTAGTGCATTGCATGTGCTTCCTCACTTCATCAATCATGGAAGAAATCTTGCACATGGTTAAAAACCATTTGAATATTGGAGGTGGAATAAGGTATGAGCAGACTCAATTGAAGAATTTTGTTATACTAGAAAAGTTGGAGGAAATCATTGATAGTATATAGAAAATCTAAGCATTCTAGTCAAGATATCAACCAACATATACTTCTTCTCAGATGAGGGTAGTGACTAGCTAGCACGACTGCCTATTTCTTCTAGCACTGGTAGTCTTTTATGTCTTCTCATGTTAATGTATGTAAAGATTTGGCACAACTAGCTTGATTTTATAGGTTTATATTGATAAGATGAGCTAGTTAGATAAGGTTTTAGCAATTGATGAGCCCTAGTATCGCATCAAGGATGCTACAACTTCCAAGGCTTTCAACTTAAATTATCAACCTCGCGTTCGTACAAACTTAGAGGTGACAAGATTATATGCACAATAGATTATGCTTTACTCGTCACCCTCAGTCACTACAATAGATCATGGTATTCAAAGACAACTCCTTCAACTAACTACAAAGAGAAATTCTTATGAAGTCATATCATGATTGCAAGCAAATGAACATGTTTCTAACTACAGAAATGAAAATTCCATTACTTAAATGTAATGGATAATTGTAATTTCATGAAAGGAATAAAGTACTTTAATTGTAAAAGTAAACCATACTACTCTACTTATGCACTAATAACATAAATATTCTAGTTGCATGAATTATTTATCTAATTGAAAATCGCTTGAAAATGAGGAATTCATTTTTCAACACAACTATCGAATTCAGAAATACTAAGTTTATTTCTGCTTGATGTTTTTCATTTGCAGTGAGCAAAAGTTAGGTTTGGAGTGGCATTGGATTCTACTTAATCATGAAATCAAAGACTCGAGGCCATTATTCAACTTCAAAACATAGGAGTCAAGGTCCAGATCAAATGTGGATGGATTTAAGGAGTGTTATAGGAATTTCTATAGAAGGCTCTAGTTTTCTACAAGAGTGGGTCCGAGAGCTTTCCGATGGGAGGGATAATGTATTTAATGTGAAGGAAGGTGGATGAATGTAAATGAGTGACGTGTGAGTGACTTCGCTGAGCATAGTACCACTTGAAGGCCTATCTTGCACAAGATGTTATGGCCACAATGTCCTTCATTGGCCCTAAAATGGTGATCTTGGTGGCAAAGTTTGAGAGCAGTATGATGTTTTCAGGAGCAGTATGGAATGACCTCAGTGGATGTGTATGAGTGTTTCAATCTCTTCAAGTCAACAAAAATCCCTATAGAATAATCAAGTACATGCATCAAATGATCAATATTGCAACAAAATAAATCAAGTTGAAAGGATGAGTTCAATTTTGTTTCCTTAAGACTACTCTACCCTAAAACATATACCTAATCTAATGTCAAAATCAATGATACTAACCTCTAAGTTGCAAAAACTAAGCTTGCAAAAGAGTTACAATCCAAAACCTAACAATTTCAAAGAAATCATAAACACATGTTTTTGACTTGTGGTTGTAGATCTTCCAACCACACTTCCCACAAAAGAGGTAGTGGTCAAACCTGCAACTACAATTTTTGTAATATGTGTGAGGTACTAAATCCTCTGGGTTGTGCCCAAACCCAAGGGTTTCATCCCCCCAAATTTAACTCAAATGTAGCCCAAGGGTAAGGTTTTCATTGATAAAAAATAAGAGTCACATACATTATGTGAAAGATAATGATAACATATAAAACACTAGGTTGTTAGTAGCTACTCCTATCTCCAACAAAGGTTTGAATCCTAATGATCCTTTAGGCTTGTTTATTTATGCAAAATGTAGCTAAAGGGAAACTCCATTGAAAGGAGGATTGCTTCCCTCAAAGATCTTGAAATCAGTGGATCAAGTTCCCTTGGATCTTCAAATGCACTTGAGTTCCTTAGTTGTTGTTGAGGAATATGTGGTCTCAGGCCAAGTTGGAGAGTTAGTGTAGTGGAAAATCCTCTTATATTCTCTCTAGATGGCTTGAAGAAGCCCGTACATAGTAAATATCTCCAAAAATTATGACAAGAACCCTTGAGTGTTCCTACTAAGCATATTATTGCTAAAAATGTAAATGAATGTGAAAAAAATGAGAGTTTTAAGGGCTGGAGGATAGGATAATGGGCATCAAAGTATACCTATTGATGGACCCATCATCA
>APFE031169334.1:160641-233861 GCA_000404065.3 Pinus taeda | reverse complement strand
TTTGAGATCCAGTGGGAAATCTCTGTGTATATGTGTTTTATGTGTTATGCTCTTGCATTTTTATTTTTCCTGTGATTTAGAATTCGTATGCAGGTAATTTCTGTACGGGGTTAAATCCTTCAATCAGAGCACAATGTTGGTGAGACCAATGACTTATAGACACCTTGGTCATTGTCTCTCAAGGTACATACTCACCCAGACGTTCACTGAGTATGACCTTCTAGGACTATTCTTGTCTTGGGTTCCCAGCACTTAAAGAATATAAGTCCTCTTTCCTACTCTTGTATTGGATGCCCTACACATCCTCAAAGAGTATCGGATGTCAAATGATTACCCAATCCTCCCATTCTTTCTTCCCAAGTGAAGACAAGAATGTTGTGTCTATATTTTGTCTGCATTTCCATTCATGGCCTTCATATAGACTTACGGTTGTTAGTCCTGGTCTAGTGCATGATACATGAAATGTAGAAACATAATTGTCACTCCTTTGTAACCAGGGGTGTCCAAAACTCCCTCTTGATCAAGGACCTATCAAGGCTCCCTCTTAACTAGGGACTCTTTCATTTATCAGCAACTTCTTCTTCATGGGTCCTTCAGCTGCTTGATCTCCTTCCTTTCTTCGATGTCATGATGTCTTTGTTCAAACTACTTCTAGGTAGGGAACCACCCATCGATCACATCCCTTCTTGGTTTGTCATGTCATTGCTTCCTTCATGGAAAGTGGATTTTTTGTCATACATCAGGTTTTCTTGTCATCTGGCTACCCCTTTGTCATATGTCCATACTTCATAATACTTTTCTCATGGATGCTTTGTTGTACTTTCTTGTTTACATGCTTTGACCTATTATCCCATCATGACTTCATCTTGATATTGCTTCAACATTGCTTTTGCTTTTGTTGGATGGCTTCTTCATCACAACATCTTTTGTAGAGTAGAATCAGTTATATGTATCTTTCATATCTCCAAGGCCTTCATAGGTGTCAAGGGTCCTTTCTTCCTTTGTCAGAGTTGTCCTACCTTCTTTCGGGAGATATCTTCAAAGTATCTTGTCAAATAGTGATTCTCGGTGATCATGGTGTTCTTCACATGCTTGATCTCTTTATTCATTTGCTTCTTCTTGGATAGGTTGGTCAACCACCTTATGCTCCTTGTGAGAGAACTTCATTGCTTGCTTCCTGGACTAGTCAACATTTCTTCTTGCCTCTTAGTCAGCAATCTTATACTCCTTATGTGAGCATATCCTTTTGTTGACCTTCATTGCATTGTAGTACATGCCTTTGAGCATGTCCTTGGTGAAAGAGATTCTTTCATACTTGATCATGTTATAGAACTATTCACATGATTCAATAATATACATATGATAACATGATTAAAATACATACCTCATCTTGATTATCCTTTGATCATCTTGACTTTATTTGATTGTTCATGGTGTGGCCCTTCTTGCTTCATCTTAGCTTGCCTGCATATCGTCATTTTCTTGAATCCAATGAATGGGACTTCCAAATGAGACATCTGCTTCTTATTCATGAATCTTCTTTTGAAGATTCCATCATAGGATCTTGAAGACCCTTACCTTGAAAATGTTTCTTTCCTTTTGATGGAGGTATTCTAAAATTCTTATTCATGACCAATTTTCTTTCATAGTGGATGAGGTTCTATCCTAGGTACGCTCCTTCTGCATGAATATCTTGAGCTATGTTTGTCATGCTCTATTCTAGAAGATATTTCTAACCATGCATTTTGTTCTCATTTATAAATTCTCTTTCTACATAAGTATCTAGAACTATGTGTACTTCATGTTTCTAGATTCTAGAAGATGTTTCTATCTATGCAATTTTATTTTATTCTTACATGCTCTTATCCTACTCAAAATTTTGAAAAAAGACTTGAAGTAAAGAGCTTGACTTAGTCATAGTAGAGATCCAGAGGATCTTCCTTCTTTTGCTTCTTTTCTTCTTCTTTCACCTCTTGAGTCATGTGAGCTTCTTCCCTCTTCCTTTTGTTGTTGTCCTTCTTAATCTTAGGACAATTCCTTTTGTAGTGTCCATATTCTTGGCATCCATAGCATTGGATTTTGGACATGTCTTTGTTGTTTGTTTTTCGTGGACCAAATTTGCCAAATTTTCCCTTTCTCTTGGCCTCCTTTGATCCCACATCTTCCTTTGGTTTAAGTCTAGTTTCCTCTATCTTGCATAGAGACCACATTTCACTGAGTGTGGTTGCTTCCTTTTTGGCATATATGCTTGATTTGAAGTTGCCCCAATCCTCAAGTAGAGCATTGAGTACTACAGTTGTCATTTCTCTATCAAACATGACTTCCCCAAGGTCTTGAAGTTGATCCCTCATCTCAGAGATCTTCATTAAGTAGGGAGCTATTCCCTCCTTTGATATCTTCATCTTGTACAATTCATTTCTTAGAGATATCACTTCTATGGTTGTGGATACCGAGAATAGCTCTACTAGATTATCATAAATTTCTTTTGATGTTTCAAATTTGGAGAGATAAGGAATGAGAGAGTCCTTTATGGATTCTATTAGAATCCTTTGAGCTCTTGTCTCATCCTTATTGTACTTGGCTAAGGCTTGGTTTGTTCATTAGCAGGGATAGTGATATTTCCTTTGACATGTTCTAGAAGTTCATTCTCCTTGAGAAGTAGATCAGTCATATTCTTCTGCTTTCCTTGCAAAAATACATTGATGTATATTCAGAAGGGGACATATACTTACTGGATAGATTTTGAAATGTAGTTGACTTCTTTTCTCCGTGAAGTTTTGATGGCTTGCTTTCCTTGAACCTTGATGTTCCTCAAGATGTCTTCTCCAAGTGGGCTTGCTTGATGATGAGACTTCCTTGATGATTTGTGACTTGGTTTAGGTCCCTCTTTGATCTGCTCTTCTTTGTAGGTGCCTTTATATAAGACTCTTCTTCTAGATTTGTACTCTTCTCTGATGAATGATGGATGATAGACCTTCTTGTCCTTGATGTGATAGAGACTTCTTGGCTTGATCCTTCAACTTCATAGATGTCCTTCCTTGATGAGTGTTCTTGAGATGCCCTTTCATTGATGTGTCACTTTAGCTCCGATACCATGTTGAAGAATCTAAGGCAATTAGGTGTAGTACGATTCTTCACTACTTGATAACAATTTGTGAAGCACTTTTTACAATTATCTTAGCTTGATCTTCTTCTTCTTATTAGTGTGTGTGTTTCATCAAACTGCTACCAAAAACATAAAGACAAGAACACAGACGTTGGCTCTCTGTTGGGACCAAAACCTCTCTCTCTTAGAGAGGAAAACAAGTTTCTCTTATTGAAGCTTCTTATAGATCAATGCCAAACCCTAAGCCCTAAGAATATCATCCAAGCACAAGTCAAGTCCTTCCTTGGTTCAGCTCTTTGTTTTCTTGACACTTTGTCCTCCTCCTTCCGGCACTTCGTCCTCCTACTTCTTTCAAAAACTAGTAATAGACCTTGCTTATGTGAGCTTCTAGATGAGATGTTCCTTATTTAATTCTTGGTGATGTCCTCTTCTTATGGAGACACCCTTTTCTTGCTTCAACGAAATACTTCTGGGGATATATATGCAAACTGATATGACTGTATAGCAACCCTAAATTCTCGCACGTGTGATAGGTTAGCTTGTAGTTTAGAATCCTTTTATCTTCGCTTGAGGGAGGGACTCCTTTGCTTGAATGAGAGGCCTTGTAGGCCTAAGATCTAGCCCAAACAAAGATGGATACTTGACTTATATGTTAATGTTGTTTGCATATAGTCCTCCTTTTTCTTCGCACGTGTCACTGTTTCTAGCCCTAGAAAAAGTCCAGAACTTCACTCTTCTTTCCTTTCTTCTTTGCTGCACTTGGAGACCCTTAGACCATCCTTTTGATACCCTTCTCTCGTCCTCTATCTCACAGATTTCAGAGATGATTCACTTCTATGTTGAGGAGGTCTAATGGCTCTTTATATAGGAGTTTGTCTCCTCCTTTTGAACCGACTTGAGGCCGACTTGTTTATTTCTTTACCGTTTCGCTGCTTGAAGGCTTTGTTGCAAGGAGATGACTTTGACTTTGCTTGGAGGTATTCCTTTTGACTCTAATACAATTATATGCATAGTGTAACATGCCTTTAAGGTCTTCAACATTTTCTTTTGACTATTTGACTTACCTATAGCACTTAATCATGTGTTAGACCTATTTTAATGAGCAAGAAACTCATTGACATATATTATAAAAATAATATTTATTTTCTTGAATAAATACAAATATCAAAAGTACATTTATGAAGACCAAACCTAGTTACATTTCCTTCAACAGAAAAGGGAGGTCTACAACCTGCGGTGGTTTCAGGATGACGCCCAACTCTGGAATGCTTAATGCAATTCTTGGAACTCTTCCAAAACTAGCAAGAAGTTGAAGTCTTCTACTAGAAGAAGTGTCCCCAATTCTTTGAAGAGGGAGAAGCTCAACCTGAAAAGGGAGGTCTCAACTCTGCATAATGGTTTAATGTTGACCACCAACCAAAGGCATGCTCAGGGCATCTCTGTCTCTAGCTACAACTCTGAATCTAGTATGGCAAGTTGTGGCTCAGGCTCGCTTGATGTGACCTTGATGCTTGTAGATGACCATCACTTCCCCCCTATCAGATACAAGGTGAGATGATGGAGAAAACTCAATTGCAATACTTTTCAATACTCTAGAAGAAATTATGACATATCACTGAAATATCTTCTTGGTTGTTGAAGCCCATTGCCAAGAAGCGATCCATCCAAGTTGGATCCTTGTTCTTGCAGGAGTTTTGTTTTTGAAGCAGTTGTTTGAAAAATGAGTGGTTTTATGACTGCTCACATGGATGAAAATCAAAATAGTGATCTTTCACATGGCCAACTCTGTCACAATGCTGGCATTTAACATTTTGTTGTGACTTTTGTGGACGAGGAGCAGGATCTGGAACCGTTGAAGATGAACTGTCATAAAGAAGTCCAGCACTCTGAAACTGGATGGGCTTTGAGTAATCTGTAATATGAAATGGCACATCCTTGTCATATCTAAGACCACTTATGTGCTTGTTATGGACAAGCCCTTCCCAAGGTCTGGTGATGGGCTTGGGAAGTGTATGCTGAATTTATGCTTCTTTCTGCAAATCTGCTCCTTCAACATTATTGATTTGTTGTTGATGGGAGTCTGTCTCAATGTTCTGAACGAAAAAAGGTTCAGAATGATGACTCCAGTGTTGTAATTTTGCTTGTTGAAGCTGAGATTCAAGCTCCAAAAAATCCATTTTATCTTGTGCATTTTGTAGACAAGTCTGAATTTTTGAGAGAGAGTCTTTACTAATTTGGATTGTGTCATCAGCAGTATATTGTATCAGAGTTTTCAAGAACTCTAATACTTCCTAAACTTTGGCCATTTTCTCAGAAAATAGTGAGGAAAATATAGAAAAAAGAAGCCTTAGTACTAAACCCCAAATCAATACACAAAAATTGTTTAGTTAATGTAGTAAATGGGCACAAATCAAGCTCCAATAAGGCACCTTCCAACCAGGAAGAAAACTATAGAACAACCCTGAAACTATTTTACTTCTAGTATAGAAAAACATTGTTATTATATAAGTCAACTCTCATATAAATAAAGTCGCATATAAAGGAGGCTTGATTGGATTCTAATGCATCACACTTCTCCAACATATAATATTCATAAACCATGCTATATATTTCGCATACAATATTGCCCTTTCAACGCATAATCAAATGGGACATGACCATATCATATCACACAACATTCGAAGTTATTTAATGCACCATACAAAAATGCAGCCCAACATACATAATTAATATCGGTACACTTTCCAACATACATATGGAAAGCACCAACGATAGGCCATGTACAGTTTTCGACCCAAGAAGGATTAACGCACACCAAGTTTATGTTGAATTGTATATGCCATGATTCACGGTTTCAGAAATTTTTCAATGCAACCCTTAAAAACAGAGATTTATACCATACATACCAAGCGCACTAATTGTTAGAGCCATGGAATATAATACAATGTCTTTCCAGCTGCCAAGATCAACGCTTAGCCTTCACCAACACACACACATATATATATATAAGTGATTAAAGCATGCAACACTCAATGCAATTAGATGTTCAACAAGTCTCCAGCACACATATCAAAAGAAACGACTAGCGATCAGAGAACATATGACATCACTGTTATGGCCAACATACCAATAGTTTAATGCATTTTTTAAGACTATAATAGTGATGGTCGAAGTCTTCAGCATCGATCACCAATCATAATTTGTCCTCGAAGGGTTAGAGGAAACCCAGTTGGCTGTAAGCGATCCCCAGTGTCTCATAGACAACGCTCTCCTCTTCCAAGACGCGATCGTACTCCTCCTCGCGGATCCCCTCCTCTTCACTGGCGCAATCATTCACCTGTTCGTAGGCCTATCCGTTCTAAATCAAGATCAATGTCTCCTCCCCACTGTTGTAGTGTTTTCTCCTTGAGTATGTATGAAAAGGAAACACTTAAGACTGTGGATGACAAACAGCCTCAAAAATATAAATGGTTGTTAAACATTGTAAATCCCCAACAACTAATAGAAACAAAATCTTCCAAAGTCCTGATCTATGCCACAATCATAGTTAAACAGCAAAATGAAATAGTAATAACTCCAATCATCCAATGGAAACTAGATATACAAAGAATAGATTTTATTGTAACACCTGTGAAGGGAACAAATAAATGTTACCAATCCCCCTCTATGGGATGGGTTATTGGCTATCTTCAAACGTCTTTAGCTTGTGTAAAGTCTCTATCCTCTATAATGTGTAAACCCAACAAATAAAATGATTGAGCTCAATGAGAACTCAAATGGCAGAAAAATGGTGTGTGATAATGATAATGATCAGAGTTACAACAGTGAGCACAACAATGAAAATAATCAAAAGTGAATAATGAATGGAAAAGCCTTTTATTTATAACAAAATATTGAATTGTCCTCAAATAATGAGCAGCAATACGATATTATTAACCCCATTCTTAGAATAACCACTTAAATTATTTGGTTAGGATGGAAAAGATATTTAAACTTTTATTTAGAAATAATAAATAAATGAATGATTTATTTATCATCTCAAGAAATTGGTTAAGGAATAATAAATAAATAATGATTTATTTAATTATTTCTAAGGGATTTAGTCAAACTTGACAAGAAATAATAATTAGTTAGTGATTAATTAATTATTCCTAGAGAAAAATAAGATAATTAATAATTTATTTGTTGATTTTTCATAATTGAGTCAAATATGACAAGGAATATTAATTAAACAATGGTTTAATTAATTATTCCTAGAAGAAAATTAAATAAATAGTGATTTATTTAATTATTCTTCATTGGTTTAATTATAAATTACTTAACATATGTGGTTTATTAAGTAATTTCTCACAGTGAAAGCAATTTTACTGTGGTAAAATTGGCTTTACTTGGTGTACTTCGATCCATCTAGTAAATTAGCCTAGATGTTAAATTTCTTGGTGATAATACTTGCAGGGCACAACCTTCTCCTTGTAGACGTGGAAGGTCAGATTCATCATCATCAGAATCACAGAGTCCAGGTAAGTCCCATCGTGGAAATAAGAGAATTTCAAGAAGTCGTAACCCTAAAAGGCCTGCAAGAGGAAGTAATCCAATTTCCCAGAGATCTTCACGGCGTTTCAGGTTTTATGGTTTGTCTTGCATTTCAGAATCATCGTTCTAGAGATGTGTATTCATTGAACCAGGAAAATTAGAATTCCCCATTGACAACTCTTCATTCCAATGCACGACTCAACATATACCAATGCTCCAATGTTGTAATGCAACACCCTAATGCAAACACTGTGCTCTACCAACCAACACTACTCATAAACTATAGAGTCAAAATTTACCAACGTCGTTGCAATTAGTGATGTTGAGCAGAAATCTCGATATGGTAGAATAGGAATTAGAACAATCTCTCCCGAGAATTCGACAACACGTGAACAATGCCAGAATTTGTGGTCAGCTTCGGTTCATAGCCTTTTGATGAGGTGGTCAACTTCCCTTTCTCTAGTCAGATCCAACTGGTCCACAACGATAAGGAGTTGAACTTTCTGCATGCCATTAATATGAAGAAAGAAGAAAATGGTTTTTACAAACGAAGTTTCTTATTCAATTTCTTAAAAAACTACAAAGCAAATTCTCTTTCGTTATATCAACATCGATGTCCTTTGCTTTAAGAGATTTGAAGATAATAACAAAGCCCAAAGAATACACTGCTACCCAAACAATGACCAAACCGATATGTCAGGCATAGACATTAGGGAGAGCATTACATATTCGAAATCGATTGGGTTGTGTAGCAAGCAATGAATTTAATACAGTAGAGGGGTTGATACCAATGTGTAGCAAGCGGCAAACTTAATGCGTCAGAGGAGCTACAGGGCATAGAAATGCCCCAAAATCCCACATACCAAACCAACACGGCATTCAACGCGTAGAGAATGCGTCCAGTTTTAATCAATGTTTTGTTGTGGGTTTCACTGGAATTTAGGTAAAATTTTGACTTCAACTGAGCAATCAACAAGTGCGTAATTCCAGCAGAGAGTTCTGGTGATGCAACTCAGAATATGAGAAATAATCGTCACTCTACTCACTAACAAGTTATAATGAGGCGCAGAGACAGGTGACGGATCAGAATATGAACGAGAACGCAGGTTTGAGCAGAGATGGCAAGTTTGAGCAAGGAGTGTTTCTTCTCTCTTTGATGCCGTAGAGAAATCCAGCGGAGGATACCCAAAGATTACTGAGCTCACATTGCTTTTGTAGGTAGGTTGTATGGAGAGAACCTAGCTCAAATATAACTGACAAAGGTTTTGGAATGGAAAATCTAAGTGGTAGAGGGCTAGGTCTGACCAACCAACTCTGATACCATGTTAAACATAACCATGGCGAACACAAAATATGAAGGATAATCGTTAGATGCATATATTATTCACATGATACACATTTATAATACTTTGGAGTGACTCTTGGATTCATCTTCCAAGGTCTCTTGGACTCCCTTTCACTGTTCAACTTCTTCGCCATAATCCTTAGTGGATTAAGTGTCCAACACTCTTTATCACCAGGCAACTCCAACTCAATTGTAGCTCTATGATATTGAACGACTACAATTACGACCATAACTGTGACCAAGGCTTCTCTAAAAGCTAGAGATGGGCTTTGTTCAGATTTTAGTGCATGTGAATGAGTAGGACTGGTTGCGGCTCTATAATATTCCTAACCCGGAATATACGACAAACCCCAGCAAGAACTCCAACCAAATATATGCAAATGATATAATAACCCAGAAGTGATAAAATGACAGTGAAACAACATATAATAATGTAAACCGGAAATATAAGCAGATATAAGAAATGCAACGAGAAAGTGCTAAGCCATTTTATTATACTGAATAATAAAATGAGTACAAGAGGTGATCAGACAGATGGCACCTCGACTTGCACAAGGCAAGTGAAAAAATATTCTCAGAATGACAAGAATGGCCTCTCTGCGTGGATGTCGTTGTGTTGTTGTTGCTGCTAGGGAACAAATGATGATTTGGGGCTACTCCCCTCCTCAGAAAAAGCTGAAACTTTGGGTTCGGGCTCTACTCAAGAAACCCAGAAAAACCCAGAAAGCTTTCCTAGAATGGTCGACCCCCGAAAATAACCCTCCTAGGGAACTGTGCAGTTCCTCCAAGGCTCTGCGTTGTCTCTGAGACCCCTCTAAATCCTGCCTGAAACTCCACCTGAACACTGTGCCAAAATCCTCCGGTAGGCAAGGGTTGGTCCCCTGCTGATTCACACAACATAAATCATCCTGCAAACCCCAATCCCCAACAGCTGCCAGAATGAATTGTGTCCCTCTCCTAGTGTTGTGCAGTCCTCCAAAATGTTGCTAAAACTACTGCTGGAACGCTAATGAAATACCTTGCTCAAGCAGGCACTCGAAGTCCCCCGGGGCTAAGGGTGAGATCTTCGAATGGAGACACTCGATGCACTAAACAGTGCTGCAGACTAGCTAAACAGCGAGCGTGCTCAGAAGTTGGACTAGCTCCAAATGCACATAACTGAATGATCCCAAATGAGGGGGTCCCTCTCTATTTATAGCCTCTGCCTCTCACAATCCCTAGGCTCACCTTCTCCTGTGTGATCCCCTTCTTGCCATGTGTTCCTTCCCTCCTGCGCAGTCCCACCATGTGTCTGCGTGGGCCCCATTTCTGCGTCCCCCTTTGGCCCCCTTGGTTCCCCTTAAGTCACAACGTTGTGCTACCTAGGAAGTGACTTTTTATTCTAAAGTGAGTTATGTTCCCCCTTCCTCACTTTTTATTTACAAATAACTATAGAAGGCAAAAATCGAACAAAATCGAATATTCCAATTAGCCATAGTTAATTAGGAATATTACAGTCTCCCCCGGCAAAATGTTGCTTGTCCTCAAGCAACTGAAGTGATGGATGTTGTAAGATCTCCTCACTCTGCCA
Organism: Pinus taeda; assembly: GCA_000404065.3. NCBI lineage: Eukaryota > Viridiplantae > Streptophyta > Pinopsida > Pinales > Pinaceae > Pinus > Pinus taeda. The sequence continues at coordinate 223,307 of APFE031169334.1, read as the reverse complement.
AGTGGCATCCTCATCCGGAAAATTCTTCCACCTCACCAAGAATTTCCGGACCGTCCTGCTCCGCAACCGCCTCTCCCTAGTGTCAATGATAGCCTCCGGCTACAATACCAAATGCCCCTCATCATCCATGGGTGATAGCTCATCCGTCACGGTCACCTGCTACCTCAATGCCTTCTTCAGGCATGATACATGAAAAATGTTATGAATCTTGCTGCCTTGGGGTAGCTCCAACTCATATGCAACCTGTCTAATCCTGTGTATCACCCTGTATGGCCCATAAAAGCGGGGCTTGAGCTTCTCAGCCCCCTTCTACATCAGTGATGACTGTCGGCATGGCTGTAATCGTAGGTAGACCATGTCCCCTACCTCGAATTGCCTCTCCACCCGACCCTTGTCGGCATACAGCGTCTGTTGGTTCTGCGTTTAGCCATGTTATCCTTGAAAGCTCGGAGGATATCCTGACTCTCTTGGATCCAAATCTTGACTCTAGGAGCCCTGCTATCACCAAACATCACGTCGACAAAATATAAAGGATGACATCCATATAAGGCATAGAATGGTGACATACCAATGGACATGTGATGTGAAATATTGTAGCAGTACTCCTCAAGACGCAGCCACTTCAGCCATGCCCGCTACTGCCCACTGACATAGTTATGCAAGTAGCCCTCCAGCGACTTGTTAACTATCTTCGTCTATCCGTCCGTCTGTGGTTGATAGCTGGTACTCGGTGTCAACTCTGTCCCCACCAATCGGAAAAGCTCCTGCCAAAACCCACCCATGAAACTACTGTCCCTCTCACTGACGATGGTCTTAGGAAGGCCATGTAGCCTGAAGATCTCCCTGAAGAACAGCTCGGCCACCTGTGATGTTGTATAGTGTGCGGATATGGCAAAGAAATGTGTGTACTTCGTCAGTCAATCAACGATGACAAAGATACAATCCTTGCCCTGTACCATGGGCAACCCTGTGATGAAATCCATCGAAATACTCTCCCATTTCCCCTCCGGAATGGGAAGAGGCTGCAATAATCCTGCGGGATGGCTCATCTCTCCCTTGTTCCTCTGGCAAACATCGCACTCCCCGATGTGTTGGAGTACGTCCTCCTTGAGGCCCTTCCATGAGAACCTCTCCCTAATGGCCCTGTAGTTTTTGGTAAAACCCTGATGTCCTGCCAATGGGGAATCATGTGATGCCTGGAGTATCTTCTTCTTGAGCTAAGACCCCTCAGTCAAGAAGATCCGGTCCCTATAGTAGATGATCTCATCAACCACCCTGTACTTGTCATCTGCCACCTGCCCATCCAGAACCTCACATGCAAACCTGTCCTTGGAGTACTCTACTAAGAGTCAAGCCCTCTAATCTGTATCCAAGCTCATAAGAGACGTGGCTAGCCTACGTGAAAGGGCATCTGCTACCACGTTGTTCTTACCTTTGACATACTCAATGTCAAAGGCATATGCTTAGATCTTACTGATCCACTTCTGTTGCCTCTCCTGTAGCTGCTTCTACTCCAAAAAGAACTTGAGGTTGTTGTGATCAGTCCTCACCCTGAACTTGTTGCCTACCAAACACTGTCGGTACTTAGCCAATGCATGCATGATGGCCAGCATCTCCTTGTCGTATATGGAATACAACCTCTTGTGCGGAAGGAGCTTCTGGCTCTCAAATGTTATAAGGTGACCTCCCTGCATCAATACTACGTCGATCCCCTCTCTCGACGCATCACACTCCAAGACAAATGGCTACGTAAAATCTAGTAACACAAGCACTGGGCAGCTGCTCATAACCTCCTTGAGCCTGTCAAAGGCTCGCTGCACTGTATCTGACCAACTGAATGCCCCTTTCTTCGTCAAATCCGTCAGGGGTGCAGCAAGCTGTGAGAAACCTTTGACGAACTTCCGATAATAAGTGCAAATGCCAATGAATCCTCGAAGTTCCGTCACGTTTCTCGGCTCCGGCCATTCCCTGATGGCCCTGATCTTCTCCTCGTGGACCCTTACTCCGTCCACCCCTATGATGTGTCCCAGATACAACATCTCCGTCAACCCAAACTCACACTTGGAGAGTTTGGCATAGAACTGTTGCTCCTGTAAGATACACATTATTGTCTCAATGTGTTGGAGATGCTCCTCCCAAGTCCTGCTATAAATGAGAATATCATCGAAGAATACCAACACAAACTTCCTCAAATGACTACGAAAGATGTGATTCATGTAGGACTTGGGAATATCCTGCTCCCTCACGCGAATCTGATGGTACCCAGATTTCAAATCAATCTTTAAGAAGAATCGTGCTCCCCTCAACTCGTCCATCAACTCATCGATCCTGGGTATAGGGTACTTGTTTTTCACGGTCTTCTTATTCAGGGCCCTGTAGTCAATGCACATCCTTAATGTACCATCCTTCTTCTTCACCAACACCACAGAAGAAGCAAAAGGACTTGTGCTTGGTCGAATGTGCCCAAGAGCTAGCAACTCCTGGATAGCCCGCTCGATCTCGTCCCGATAGGCCTTGGGGTGCCTATAGGGGGTGGTGATCACTGCTTGAATGCCCTGCTCAAGCTCGATAGTGTGCTCAAACCCTCGATCTGGTGGTTGTCCTAGTGGAATCTCTCCAAACACTATGGCATATCGATCAAGGATGGACTGGATTTCTGGATGTACTGTCTGCCCTGTAATCCCTGCCTCTGATGCACGCAACTCCACTGCCCACTCTATGTCTCCCTTCCGGAAGACTACCTCCATCCGATGAGCAGACACAGTCTGAGGCGAATATGTATGTTGTCCCCGTATCTTCTCATGCCTCCCTGTCTTCTCTTTATCCCACTCCATCTCTAGGGTCTTCCAATCCGTCGTGACCTACCCTAGAGTAATAAGCCACTGAACACCCAGTATCATGTTGGTGTCTGGAATATCGACCACGAAAAAGTGGTCAGTCAATGTGTAGGTGCCCATGGTCACTGAAAGCTCTGGAACATAACAAGCACATGTCATGGTCTGATCTCCTCGGACCAATACTAAAAATCCATCGAAGCTCTCTGTCTGGATGCCTCTCCGCTCAACCATCTGTGCATCGATGAAATTGTGGGTTGCCCCACTGTCAACCAGAACTAATACACGCTAGCCATGTACTGTCCCTCGTACATGTAGCGTCAGATACTTGGGAACTCCTCGCAACGCTGCAAGGGCCCCTCCGGTGGGTGCAAAAAATGCACCACCTGCTGCTGGTGGTGGAGGTGGCAAAGGTCCCTGTATGGCATGGCTATCTCCTACCTCCATATCCTCCTCGTCATCCTCTTCTCCACTGCTCTCGGAGAAAACCTCAATAAAATGTGCTTTGCCAGCAGCATATCTATGTCCTGGCGCCCACGGCTCCTGACATGTGAAGCACAACCGCTTCTTCTTCAGCTCCCTCTTGACATCGTCCTGAATCTATACTCATCCTAGATTCCCCTTTGGAGGTGGAACCCTCACGTCCTTCTCCTTAGACTGAAAAAGTTGTCTTTGGGGGTAAGTCCAGGTCTTGGGCAAAGCATCCTGTAGGTCCCGGGTCCTGCTGATAGCGTCCTGGAGCGTAGCTAGTCTAGTGGATCGGACTAGACCCCGAAGTGGCTCTGCTAACCCCTCAACATACATATAGACCCTCCGTGTCGTGGAGAGGTCTAGCACCATCACGGAGACCCTCAAGAAATCTGCAATGTAGGTCTCTGGACTCCCCGTCTGTTTGAGCCTTGTCAGCTCAACAAAAGGTTGCTCTGGATCCCTCCGATCGAATCACTCCATCAGTCTCCTAGTAAACTCGGCATATGTCGCCACTGTGGAGTGCCCCAATGTAACCATACCATGAAACCACCAGTCTTGGGCCTCGCCATCCAAATGCAACGTTGCCGCCTTGATGGCCTCTGCCTCCGACATCTAGTTAAGCTGGAAATAAATGTCCAGCTTCTCCACCCAAGACTTTGCCGAACTGTTTGATGAGCCATCAAACGTAGGCAAGTGGAATCTACTCGCTGCACAGTGGGTATCACCATCATGATAATGTCGGTATCCTCTGTGATGGTCGCGGGGTCTGCTATCCCGCTGGAGCTGAACAAAATCTCTAAATGAGAGGGCTTCCCTGAACTCCTGCCCATAGGCCTGGTACTCTGCAAAATAGTCGCCCATATGTCCGGGCTCTGCCTCCTACTGGGCTACGGCCCCCGTGTCTGCTCCTAAGAATGTGGGCATGGTAGAGCGTGTAGGGGCATGTGAGGCCAGCTGTTGCGCAGTATCACGCTGCTCTGGCAAGTGATGGGATTCACCTGATCCCTCACCAATCTGAAAAACTCGTGGGCTCTCACGCTGTCTGGCCTCTACTGTTGTGAATCTCTGCCCCATCACCTCAATCTGTCTCGACAGATCTTGCACTGATTTGAGGAGCATATCCGCAAATCTCTTCCCATCCTCGTCTGCCATCGAATCCCTCTGTTCTACGTCCACCACAAGCTCCTCTTATTCTGCGTCCACCACTGGAACATAGTCTCCCTCTCCATAGGTATTCTCCAACCTACGCTCAATGTCTCTGTACCTCCTTCCTCTATAACAAATGTAGGGTTTTTCCCCCGATGTCATAGATTGCTAACTCCACAGGCTGAGCCAAATCTATGCTCTGATACCACTGTAATATTCCTAACCCGGAATATACGACAAACCCCAGCAAGAACTCCAACCAAATATATGCAAATGATATACTAACCCAGAAGTGATAAAATGACAGTGAAACAGCATATAATAATGTAAACCGGCAATATAAGCAGATACAAGAAATGCAACGAGAAAGTGCAAAGCCATTTTATTATACTAAGCAATAAAATGAGTACAAGAGGTGATCAGACAGATGGCACCTCGACTTGCACAAGGCAAGTGAAGAAATACTCTCAGAATGACAAGAATGACCTCTCTGCATGGATGTTGTTGCTGCTAGGAAACAAATGATGATTTGGGGCTACTCTCCTCCTCGGAAAAGGCTGAAACTTGGGATTCGAGCTCTAATCAAGAAACCCAGCAAAACCCAAAAAGCTTTCCTGGAATGGCCGACCCTGAAAATAACCCTCCTAAGGAATTGTGCAGTTCCTCCAAGGCTCTGCGCTCTCTCTGAGACCCCTCTAAATCTTGCCTGAAACTCCACCTGAAAACTATGCCAAAATCCTCCGGTAGGTAAGGGCTAGTCCCCTGCTCACTCACACAGCATAAATCCTCCTGCAAACCCCAATCCCCAATAGCTGCCAAAATGAACTGCGCCCCTCTCCCAGTGTTGTGCAGTCCTCCAAAATGTTGCTAAAACTACTGCTGGAATGCTGATGAAACTACTGCTGAAACACCAAAGGAAATACCTTGCCCGAGCAGGCACTCGAAGTCCCTCGGGGCTAAGGATGAGATCTTCGAATGGAGACACTCGATGCACTAAACAATGCTGCAAACTAGCTAAACAGCCAACGTGCTCAGAAGTCGAACGACTAGCTTCAAATGCACATAACTGAATGATCCCAAATGAGGGGGTTCCTCTCTATTTTATAGCCTCTGCCTCTCACAATCCTTAAGCTCACCTTCTCCTGTGTGATCCCCTTCTTGCCATGTGTCCCTTCCCTCCTGCGTAGTCCCGCCATGTGTTTGCGTGGACCCCATTTCTGCGTCCCTCTTTGGCCCCCTTGGTTCCCCTTAAGTCACAACGTTGTGCTACCTATGAAGTGACTTTTTATTCTAAAGTGAGTTATGTTCCCCTTCCTCACTTTTTATTTACAAATAACTATAGAAGGCAAAAATTGAACAAAATCGAATATTCCAATTAGCCATAGCTAATTCGGAATATTACAGGCTCCTGGTAAGGATGACTTTCGTTGGGGTTTTTGTTTCCGAGACTCTGCGTTCTATGTTTAAACGAGGAATTGAGGGGTGATAGCGAACTTATTACCAACCGAGTATTATGTCTTAGATACGAGAAGCTGTCCTCATTTGAACCTAGGAAAGCATCATACTACAAGTCAGGCAAAACCCCATGCTAACAGAAAGTAGAGGGGCATAGTCTTCACAGTGGTCACATGCCATGTAAACAACCGGGCCACAGCAAACACGTGAACTCTAAGATTTCAGAATCTCATTAGCATCATGGCAATCATCTAGACAACATCTTTTAGTCACCCAAGCACACAATTGATCCTTATGGCGATCATAATATACAATTAAAATAGCATCTTCAACACTGCAAGTGTGATAAGTGATGATTTCCAACATATCTTGAAACTCTCATGAAAACAGAGTTATAATCGAATTGATAAGTGATGATTTCCAACATATCTTGCAACTCTCATGGAAACAGAGTTATAATCAAACATCTCCAGTGAAGTGAGATGCTCTTCATGTCACACGTGTTAGAATGAAAAGCCATAAGCAATAGCCTTTTCTTTCTTTAGAAAAATAAACTAGCATAAATCTATGTTAACACTTAATAAACAAAACAACTATTACAAGTGGCTTAAAAAGGATATTACTATGTTAACACTTTGTAAACAGAATGACTATTATAAGTGGCTTCAAAGGGTATTACTTTCCTGTTAGCGATACCATCTTCAAGCTTATGTGTGCAATATTTGAAATTATATGAATTGTCAGAAACTAACCTACTGATTGGTTATAATCAGAGTAATGGTATATATACAGTATGAAACAGACAAAATTTTCAAGTACATGGCCTCAAAAGAATAGCACTTTTGTGTTAGAGATACCATATACAAGCTTATGTCTGCAGTACTTGAAATCGTATGAATTTGTCACAAACTGATCTTTTGGTTATGATCACAGTAATGGTATATTTACATCTTGAAACATACAGATTACTATTTCATTGGTGGTCTATTTGTGCATCAGTTTTCTCTATATCCTTCTTGCTTTTAACCGTGATCCTCTTTCTTGTATCGAAGTCAAGTTCCTCCAGGTCGTCTGCGATTCCTATGTAGCCATACAAGACCCTCTTTTGTTCCTTTGTTTTCTCATCGATCCGTATTAAATCTGGACCCTCATCGTCATGTTCCTTTCCTGTATGTGTGGACTGTATATGTAGCCAATCTTTACGCCCACGCTTATGGTGTTCAAAATATTTGTGTAATCGTTCAGCCTCTTGCAAACCTGCCACAGTGGATGAGAATTTAACTACTAGTATGCCTTTGTGGCCATCTCTTCCATAGAGTGCTTTGGCTTTCCCACTGCCAAACCCAAGTTCTGCAACAAGAAACAGAAACAGAAGACTGTTAGATGGTTTATTTACAAATTTGTGAAACAAGTCCTAGAGATATCTAGCACATTCACAAGTGGCCAGAGCTTTTAAAGAATAAAAATCAATATACCTGAAACATCCCAAGTAGGAAACAGTAAAACCTTGGTTGGGAAATAGTGCAGTTTTAAAGCGAGTATAACATGAAAATAGATAGAACCCAGAGATGGTCGACTTCTACCATGTGCAGGTATTTTGAATTCACCACTCCAAAAGCACAAGTTGATAAAAATAAACAATGGATGCTGAACTGAAAGCCTGAATCACTGTTTCATTCATTATATCATGACGTAGTATATACTCATTTTATATATTGACAGTCAATCAATTTGCATTTGGAAATTTGTTGCTAAATTGGCACTTTAAAATCCCCTCTCAACATGATTTGCTTTAAAGCGTGACTTAAAACAAGATTGATTCTTGTGGCCCAGATGGTTTCCCAAAAATTTGCAGTTCGAATGATATGTGTTGATACTGCTTCCAGGGCCTTCTGTTGTTTTGATAAAATCATTAAAATGTATTTGATATATGCAAGGTGAAAATTTAGTTACTTTTGCATATCCATCCATCAAAGCAATATATTCAGACAACGGGGTTTGATATGCTAATGAAGGCTGTACTTCCTTTCCCTCTAGGTTTGTATCAATTTAAGTGTTCTTAGGATGAGACATCAATGTAATGTAGAGCTACCTCTTATCAAAATAATAGAGAAAGATGGATAACTAGATTTGTCATATAGTTATGAACTAAAGTTGTGGTAGTACATGTGAACAGCCATGGAATATTTCATAAATAAAATATCATAGGCAAAAGGTAATAAATGTTAGAGAGAAAAAAAAAAAGACTTCCCAACATTACCACTAGTTACACTTCATTAGACCTAGAGTAGAGTAAATTATTGTGTAACAAAATCTCACCATACCAATATGCCATTATAATAATAGCATGTAATATATGACGTAGATAGCAACCATATGTTAAAGAGAATCCACAAGGCTTTTCGTTGATACCACCTATCATATCAGCTGGAGACTTGTGTTGATTTTTAATGTACCTTGGACAAGTGGTTTCCCATGGGTTAGTCTCTACCTAGGGAAAAGTGTCCAAAATAACTTTTTCCCTAAGTGTAACTTTATAAAGTGAAAGTGACTTTATAGTTGTAAAGTTAATGTTAAACTATAAAGTAAAAAGTGACTTTATAAGTTGTAAAGTCAATGTTAAATTATAAAGTGAAAATTGACTTTAGACATAAAGTATAATGTGGGTACTTTATTTAATGGGTGAGTTAAAAAATAGAAAGTGAGAATTAAATGCACATTTCTTCTCACCCCTTGATCTAAATGAATATGAGCCATTAGATCTTAGGGTTGCCCAAAATTCATTTAGGGAAACAAAAGGGGGAAAAGAAAAGAGAGACTGCATTCATTCTTCATGCGTAGATTGGAGAAAGGAGGTTGAGAGCTAGAGAGAAGTTCTGAAGGAGAAATTTGTTGCAGCGAGTTGAAGGAGTGATTTCTGGGCAAGGAGGGGTATGGAAATCAAGGCATAGAAGACCGCAGAAAGTACAGTACGAACAGCATTGAATGCTGTGAACTGCATGCCATTCTAGAGAAGTTTTTGAAAGAAATTGGAACAAAAAAATCCTTACAATCCGTACAGCAGTACGGAAATCCATATAGTTCGTACAGAGTCCATACAGTACAGTCCATACAGTCGTATCCATACAATACATATTTTCAGTTTCAAGTGGTGTGGAAATCGAGGCAAAGTGGGCACAATTTTCAAGGAGTTTTGGGCTAAAGAGATAAGTTGTATTTTGCTGTTTTGTTTTGTCTGAGAATGTATTTTTCCTAAACTTGAAGAGCTCTCTAACAGGTTTTCCTCGAGAAGATTGAAGGGATTTTGCCTAGGTCTAGGTTGACCAAAAATCTGTGTATTTTTATGTGTGTTGTTGCTCTGGTTATGTCCATATTTATTTTCAGCATGTGTTGACAGTCCCATGTGTTTTAATCTGAAATTTTCATTTCCAAAATTCTATATGTTGAATGTATGTTTATGGGAAAGGGCATTTCACTGAATGGGAGTGATAAGGTGAAATTAAAACCGAGTTGGGATTGCAGGAAACCTTTTTTTGTCATCAAATTTCAACAACTTGCACCCCAAGGCCAACTTTTGGGTTGGCAAATAATTTGGTGCAAGTAATATTTCATAAATGCCCCTTGCTTCACAATTGCATAGTCACATATTGATATTTTGTGTTCTGTAATGCCCCCTATTAACTAATTGCCCAAGGGAGGACGGAAAAGCCTATCCAACCACGTAGGCTATAGTCTCTTCACAAGGGGGAAACACATTATGATTTATCCTATGTTTTGGGGCAACATTGAGTAAATTTTGGGGTAGCTTGGCCAAAAAAACCAGAATTGGGGGCTACACTTGTAACCCCTCACATTAGATTAAGGAGGAAAGACCCCGTGAGGAATCTATAAAAAAGAGAGAGATAAGATCATTTTTCTAATGATTGATTTGGATTGGAATATCTTTGTTTTTCTTGAGCTAAGGCTATGGGGGTTTTAAGGCCCCTTTGACTAGTTTCAGTGGAGGTGATCCCAGCCTAGCTAGATTTCCTTTCCTCTGTTCTGTTACAGTGTGATCTCTTGGAATAAATCCGAGCTGATCTAGCTAGAAGAAATCCTCTGTGATTGGTCAATAAGCTCTGTCTGGAATAGCGAAAGTCTGCCCAGTGGTTTTGAATGAAAAATTGCCTGAGGCTGTAGTGTCTCTGTGACTCTCTTTGAGGCACCGAATGCAAATTGAGGCTAACGAGGCCCTTATCTAGACAGCAAAGCCACTTTTATTGTCTACCGAGTATCTGGTCAAGTAGCAAAGGTAAAATACATGCAAATAGAGAACAAACTTGGGGCTCGCTCACTTTCTGAGGTCACTATTAAGAACAGTGAAGTTAACCAAGGCAGACCTGAGGCCAGTCTCTACTCCCCAAGGACAACGGCCTCAAATACATTCCCTTCTTGGGCTGTAGGTAATTCATTTGTAAAAATTTATGTTTTCCCACACCAGTTTTCAGTTTCTCCCTATTTCTCCCATATAGTTAAATGCTCTTTCCCATAACCATACATTTAACAAGCTGAAAAAATAAAAATAAAAATTCTGAAAACACAAATTCTGGAAATTTTACAGAACGCTGGAAATTGCAGAAATAAAAATCAACAGTAATAAACAGTCATTAAAACACATTTAAACACAGAGATTTTTGGTCAATGTGACCCTGGAAAAACCCTCTACAACTCTTGGGAAAAACCAGTTTGAGAGCTCTTCTTTATTTCTGAAAAATGCCTTTTACAGTGAGAAAATTTTCAGCAAAAATTTCAGCAAAATAAAATTTTCCAGCAAGCAAACTTATCCGTTTTTCAGCCAAATAGACAAACTGGAACTTCGCTGTACGAGCTGTACGGACCGTACGGACGGCCATGCGGACTGTACAGACAGACCTTGCTTTCCGTGCAAAAATCCGATCAGTTTTTCCCAGTTTTCTCAGCAAAAATCTACCTTTTTCTGCTTGTTCTTTCAGCTGTACTGATTTGCTAAAGAGCTGCTTTGGAATATGTGCCAAGCTGCTGCCTCTTTCTCCTTCCTGTCCAGAAATCTCCCTTGCTCTCTTGCTCTCCTTCTTCCAATCTGCTCATGAAAGAATGAATGATCTTTTCCCCCTTTTCCTCCCTTAACCCAACCCTAAATGACTTTTGGGTGATCCCTAAATCCAATGGCTGAGATAGATTTAGATCTATGGCTTAGATTAAATGCACATTTAAATCTCACTTTCTATTTTTTAATTTACCCACTTTAATAGAAACCCACTTAGTCATTTATTTCCAAAGTCACTTTTCCTTTCTAATTTTTCATTGACTTTATAAAAGTCACTTTAAAATTAGACTTAGTAACTTTATCACTTAAAGTCACTTTTAAATTAGATTTTAACTTTATAAAAATTATAAAGTCACTTTAGGAGAAAAATTAAAATCTTTTGGACACTTTTCCCTAGGCCAAAGATCAAAGCCTAAGGGAACCACCTGTCCTCCGGTACCAAATTTCAACACTCCCTCTTACCGAGGAAGGTGTTCCTCACCACACCCATCTTGTCTCTGAAGTAAACATGCTTGCCCCGTGGTAAGGCTTTGGTAAGAATGTCTACTACCTGCTCATCAGTGGAAATATACTCAAGCTTCACAGCTCCCTTCTGAACATAGTCTCTGATGAAATGATATCTGATCCCGATATGCTTTGACCTGTCATGAAATACTGGATTCTCCGTGAGTTTAATGCAACTCTGATTATCACAGTAAATCACTGAAGGTCTCAACGGCTGACCAAATAAGCCAAACAACATCTTGCGAAGCCAGATGGCCTCACAACTAGCTAGACTGGCTGCCATATACTCTACTTCTGCTGAACTCAATGCTACTGACTATTGCTTCCGGCTGAACCATGACACTACTACTGAACCCAACCCAAAACAACACCCTGAAGTGCTCTTCCTATCAGAAGAACAACCTGCCCAGTCAGAATCAGTATAACCTGCCAATCTCACTCCATCCCCCTGCCTGTAGCCTAGACCATAATCAATTGTCGCCTGCAAGTACCGCAAAATGTGTTTTGTAGCCACCCAGTGAACCTTCCTAGGCTCACACATAAACTGATTCATCGTGTTGACTACAAAACAAATATCTGGTCTAGTGTTGACCAAATACATCAAGGAACCAATCAGCTGCCTGTACAATGTGGGATCCACCAACTTGGAATCTTAAGGATGAAGCTTCTTCCAGTTGGTGATCATCGGTGTCGACATGGGTCTATAATCCTCCAAATGGAATCTGCCAAGGATGTCCACAATATACTTCCCCCACCCTAGGAAGAAATGCCCCTCCTCTTTCCACACCTCCAAACCCAAAAAGTAATGCATCAAGCCGATGTCCTTCATCTCAAACTCCACCGCAAGATCTCTCTTGTAATGCTCTATGAGTCTCTCTGCACCTGTATTGATCAATTCATCCACATACAACACCAGAACGAGAGGCTCATTGCCTATCACAATATAATAAAGATTCAGATCTGCCTCACTCTTTGTGAAACCCATCCCCTGCAAGTATGTATCTATCCTAGAGTACCAAGCTCTAGAAGCTTGCTTCAAGCCATAAAGAGCCTTCTTTGGTTTGCACACATTGGACTCCTTCCCATGCACCTCAAATCCCTATGGCAGCTCAATGTACACCTCCTCCTATATGAAGCCATTGAGAAATGCAATCTTCACATCCATCTGGTGGATCTTCCAACACATCTCTATTGCTATCGATATAATGGAGCAGATCGAAGTATATCGAGCCACGGGAGCGAAGGTCTCCTCATAATCAACTCCCTCTACTTGGGAGAACCCTCTAGCCACAAACCTCGCTTTAAATTTTTCAATGCTACCACCTGCAGCATGCTTTACTTTGTAAAGCCATCTGGAATTAACCATGGATTTGCCCTCAGGCCTCGTCACCACCTCCCAAACATCATTTTTCATGATAGAAGAATACTCCTCCTGCATGACCTCTCTCCAGACCTGCTGGCTAGCTGCCTCCTCATAGCTAGAAGGCTCAGAGCCAAGGATGCTAGTAGCCATTGCCATATAGCTACAAAACCTCTCAGGTGGTCTGCTCTCTCTGACTGGCCTCTTAGGCTCAGCAACAGATGTGGCATCTCTCAAGGTGTCCTGAAGCCACTTGGGCTTCCTCTTCCCTGAGCATGCTTCTTCCATAGGAGAATGAAACTCCTCCTCCTCTTCACTAGGAGCTTGAACTCCTGATTGCTTGTCTGTTGTCCTCCTACCTGCACCTGAACCTGTAGAAGCTGAGGTACCGTGTAAACTGTCCATCAGTGGACTCCCTAGTGAACTGCTCTGTGGACTACTCTGCATGCTGCCCAGAGCACCACCCCTCAGGGCCGTCGAGCCACTGCTCACTGACGGACCTGACATCCTCATAGATGTACCTCCGGATCCTCCTGATCCCTACCCACTGGATCCCTGCGACTGACTCAACTACTGCTGAGGTTCTGGCTGATCCAGATACTCTAACTCCCGTGACCTCCTAAAGGCCTTGTCCTCCTCGAACTTCACATCCCACCTGACAACAACTTTCCTCTGTGCAGGAATGTAAATCCGAAAGGCCTTTGAGGTCTCACTGTAGCCCACAAAGATACCCTTCTCTGCGGTGGGCTCTAGTTTGGTCCTCTTCTCCTTGGGTATGTAGGAGTATGCAATGCACCCAAAGATATGAAGATGACCAATATCAGGTTTCTTCCCAGAGAAAGCCTCCTTCGGAGTCATGTGCCCCAAGGCACGATGTGGACTCTTGTTCTGCAAGTAAACAACTGTGTTGCAGGCCTCTACCCACAGGAACAATGGCAACCCTTGATCATGTAACATGGCTTTGGCAGCCCCTATGATGGATCTGTTCTTCCTCTCCGCAACCCCATTCTGCTGGGGGTTGTAAGGAACAGTGAACTCCCTCTTAATGCCTGCCTCCGCACAATAGTCAACAAACTCTCCAAGGGTGTACTCTCCTCCATTGTCCGACCTCAGGGACTTGATCTTCCGACCTGTCTGTGTCTCCACAAGAGCTCTAAACTCCTGAAACCTCTTGAAGACCTCACTCTTGGTCTTCAATAAATAAATCCAGGTCCTCCTGGAGTGATCATCAATGAATAAAACATAGTACTCATATCCACTCAAGGAAACATGAGACATCCGACCGCTCACATTAGAATGAATCAAATCAAGTATCAGTCACTCTGCTGTCACTGCTGGGAAAGGGGGATTTGGCAAACTTGCCCATAGCACATCCTCTACAAGTATCAAAGTGATCAGTACTGAAATCTGGCATACCTGTAGTGATCTCCCGCAAGGTCCTCAAGGCTCCATGATACATATGTCCCATCCTGCGGTGCCAAATCTCACACTGCTTAGAACTGCTAGCTCTGCTGTCGGTACTAATACTCAATGCCAAAAGGGGCTGGAATGCAAACTTGTACACCTTTGCATGGCGTACACCTATCACTCTAGCTGAATCAGCTGGAGCGCCCCTGGGATACATCAACACCTCTCCTCCCCTGAACAGTACCTCATATCCTCTGTCCTCCAAAGCTGAGACAGATATGAGGTTCTTCCTCATCCCTGGCACATTAAGAACATCTGTCACCTTCAAGGGAGGTTTGGACTCCCTTTGAAATGTCAGTGTCCCCACCCCGACTGCTCTTACAAGTCTGTCATCACCGAGTACCACCTCTACATCAGTGCCACTCTCTGAAAGCTCTGAGAAGTACTCACGGACTCCTGTCATGTGACGTGAAGCCCCACTGTCTACATACCAGATACCCGAAGATGCTCTGTTGATCAAGGGAAAAGCATGCTCCCTCTGAACCTGTATGGCAGGTGATCCTACATTAGAGGACTCACACGTAGTGAACGCAAACTCCCGGTCAAAACGACCTGCAAAGTCCTCAACCTCTACTGAAGCTGCCAAACTCTGGTCCTTCCCATTGTTCTTCTTCTCCGGACACACAACTGCATAGTGTCCCATCTTTTGACAATTCTAACACTTCACCTTGGAATAGTCCTTCTGTGTGTTAACCTGTTTACCTTTACCTTTGCCTTTGCCCCCACCATTGCTTGTGGAAGCCTGCTTCTTCCCTTTGCGTTTCTTGCCTCCTGCCATCAGTGCTACATCCTCATCCTACTCAACTGGCTTGGCTGCCCCAAGCTGACCTTTCCTGATCTCTATTTGAATGCAATCATCCCAAAACCTCTCCCATGTGGGAAGGGTGTCACGTGCACAAACCCCATCAGCAAAGTTTATCCATGAACGGGGGAGACCATTTACCGCAATCCACACCAACTCAGTAGGTGGAATGGCCTCTCCAATCGCTGTCAACTCATCTCTCACATTAGTAATCTTAGTGAGATATCCAATTGCACTATCATTGCCCATCTTAATGTTCTTCAGCTTCTCCTTCAGGACCATTTTCCGGTTCTCATTGGTACTCTGGTAGAGATTGGACAATGTTGTCCACATCTCATGGGCATTGCTCTTTCCTCTCACATGAAGAATGCAATGGTCTTTGATTCCGTCTAGAATCACTCTTACCCTTGTTGTTCTTTTTATTATAAGCAGCCAACTGAGTAGCATCAGTAGGCACAACAACAAGGTTCTGTGTGGTATGTACCATGATATCCCAGACTTCTGCCTCCTCAAAGATACTCTGCATTCTCTTCTTCCAAACGCTGTAATTTGTATGCCCATCCAACCTATCCTCCACCATCAATCCCAATGACATCCTGTTGTCCTAAAACTGAAAAATAACACTGTTGTAGTAAAGATAAAACCCGCTGTTTATGAAAAATCAGCTTGCTGGAATTTTCTGAGTGAAAAATCAGCAGCTGTAATTTTTCCCTTTTGCTGTCCCAAACTGCACTTCAACACTCAAGCTCTGATACCATGTAAAAATTTCTGTTTTCCCACCCCGGTTTTCAGTTTCTCCTTATTTCTCCCATATAGTTAAATGTCCTTTCCCATAACCATACATTTAACAAGCTGAAAAAATAAAAATAAAAAATTCTGGAAATTTTACAGAATGCTGGAAATTGCAGAAATAAAAATCAGCAGTAATAAACAGCCATTAAAACACATTTAAACACAGAGATTTTTGGTCAATGTGACCCTGGAAAAACCCCCTACAACTCTTGGAGAAAACCAGTTTGAGAGCTCTTCTTTATTTCTGGAAAATGCCTTTTACAGTGAGAAAATTTTCAGCAAAAATTTCAGCAAAATAAATTTTTTCAGCAAGCAAACTTATCTGTTTTTCAGCCAAAAAGACACACTGGAACTTCGTTGTACGAGTTGTACGGACCGTACGGCTGTAGGGACGTACGTCCTGTACGGACGGTCGTACGAATTGTACGGGCAGACCTCGGTTTCCGTGCAGAAATTCGTCTCCTCTAAATTCGTGCCCAAAAATCAGTTTTTCCCAGTTTTCTCAGCAAAAATCTGTCTTTTTCTGCTCGTTCTTTCAACTGTACTAATTTGCTGAAGATCTGCCTTGGAATATGTGCCAAGCTGTTGCCTCCTTCTCCTTCCTATCCAGAAATCTCCCTTGCTCTCTTGCTCTCCTTCTCCCAATCTGCTCATGAAAGAATGAATGATCTTTTCCTCCTTTTCCTCCTTTAACCCAACCCTAAATGATTTTTGGGTGATCCCTAAATCCAATGGCTGAGATAGATTTAAATCTATGGCTTAGATTAAATGCACATTTAAATCTCACTTTCTATTTTTTAATTCACCCCACTTTAATAAAGACCCACTTAGTCATTTATTTCCAAAGTCACTTTTCCTTTCTAATTTTTCATTGACTTTATAAAAGTCACTTTAAAATTAGACTTAGTAACTTTATCACTTAAAGTCACTTTTAAATTAGATTTTAACTTTATAAAAATTATAAAGTCACTTTAGGAGAAAAATTAAAATATTTTGAACACTTTTCCCTAGGCCAAAGATCAAAGCCTTAGGGAACCACCTGTCCTCCGGTACCAAATTTCAACATCATTCCCTTCTTGGACTGCAGTTACCTACAGCAACAGATCGAATCTCTCTAAGGGCCAATTTGGATCTAAGCTACCGACAGTCAGCCCTACTCCTGGAATCTTGTTACAGCAAAGTATTACATAGGTATATGGTGAACTGTTGAAGCTCAAATCCCCGTGGCAAACACTGTCACAGCTCAACACAGGCAAGGCAAAAAGGGGCCACCCCCACTGCAGTGGTAGTCATGGAACTGGTCACGGCTACCACAAGATCCTTAACAGTAAATGAGTTGGAGGCAGCACAGTGAATGATTCGTTAATAGTATAGTGGCAATAGAACTGAATAATGTTAGTATGAGTTACAGTTCAATGCTGGTTTACTAAAATATTGACATTACAATCAAAATTACTCTAGTGGATTAATGATTGAATAGTCCTATTGTTCATTAGGTGGTCAGCCCTAACTGTAGTTTGTGAAGAACCATATTGTTGTTGAAAGTCTTTATATTATTCATGCATACCCACTGTTATATGAATAAATGAATGTGCACTGTTGTATAATCCTTTCTAACGTGTTGAAACCTTGGTCAAAAATAAAACCCTAAGGGCAAAAATCCCCTTGGAACATTACATGTTCAAATTCGATCACAACGAATTTGAAAAAAAAATTAATGAAGAAAAAAAATGGCTTAAATTTGGCATTAAATTTGATAAAGTGTGTGCATATATATATATATGATAGATTTATCAATTCGATTTAGTCTAGGCCACTGAGAAATGTTTGTTATTCTCTCTCTATAAATTCAATTCCCATAAATGATATGTTGAACTCTTCATAGATATATTATTGACAAAAATTTGAACCCCAAATACTATCCTCAGTATATTGAGGAAGTGCTAAGTATCTTTACCTCAAAAATGCTTAACGTGTGAGAAAAAATTCTTAATAATATAACGATGAATTTAACATTTTTAATATACCCAGTTTTGTACATTCTATGTACATCCATTTAGAAAGTTATAAGGAAATTTTTGAATATATATATATATATATATATAAAAGATGAAGTTCACTTTTCTCTCTCATGCACAAATATATTTATATCATAACACAACATGAAACTTAAAATCATGTCGCTAGGTTCTCAACCTTCACCATGTAAGTCGTGTCATCCCTCCTACGGCTCCAATCAATCTGTGACCACATAATCATGTTTTGACTTTAACATTGCCCTGTATTAATAGTGTTTACCATCCTCCAGCGTATAAGTGTATGCACATCGGAATCATTGAGTTTGTTGGTTTTTGCAAGGATGTGGGAAAACAGAGAAGACGATTCCACCTACCAAAATCTATAAGTCAGTCCTCTGAGATTCACAGGCTATGATACAGCAACGATCTCGTTAGTCATGGCCAAATTTCATTAATTGTTCAAATAATTTTAAGAGAGACTTTGAGATTCACCTATTTTTGAATTTCAAGATTGAGATTAAGCAAACCCAGTGACTTAGCGCAATTGTTATCCATGTGAAATTATTCACAACTACTGGAATTTTTCGGAAATGACTTTTGATGCAAACTGAGAAATCATCCCTCTCAAATCTATTTCCAATAAACCATCAACCTTAGAAGTTGTTTTGAAGCATATATTAAGATAGTATACATTTCATTTCCATTCAACCAATCACACAAGCCAAATCTATTTCCAATGAATTATCAACCTTAGAAGTGGTTTTGAAGCATATATAAAGATAGTATATATTTCATTTCCATTCAACCAATCACACAAGGCAACCCAAGAAAATAAACACAAACCAATTGTATCTAAAAGGGACAATACAAAGAAAAAAACAGATCTGAAAATGACATATTACAATAGATTTATTATAGTTGTAAATGCCCCCACTTAAAATCTACAAATTTGTCGAATCACTTTGCAAAATATGTTCACTGTTACGTAAAATCAGTATGCATAAACAGCACTAAAAACCACTCAATCATCATGAGAACATATGCTAAAAATCAGATCTGCAAGAACACAAAGTTTGGACAGCAAAGCATGCTTTATATACATAAAGATGAAGTTACAAATATATACCAACAGCTCGAACAAGAGTGTTGAGAGCATTGTTAATTTTAGGGCTAGATTATTCTCAGCTGTAGATAATTGCATTATTAAACTTTTTCAACATATTTTCACATTACATTCACCACATATCATCATAAGCAATTATATAGAGAGAGCAGCAACATAAACAATGCAGAGGAACAGTAGAAGAAAAGCATGCACAATAGAGATACCAGTGTTTTGGTCAAAGACCAGGGAAAGCCCCACAAGGGGGAAAACCCAAAAATCAATTCTTCTTCTTCTATTAGATATTCATTAAATGTTCAGCTGAGATACAAAGTACAATAAGAATGAAACATGTCTTTCATCATCAATCACATTAGGCCTCATAAGGCCAACTTGGGATCATACAGGATCCTCATAAGTCAATCAAAGAGGCATTCTCAAGACCTCTGATAAGGCTGCCTCCAAATCACTGTAGGTAGCATAGATCGTTGTCTCAAGTAGCATACAATTACTGCCATAGGAGCACACCACTGATATGTGTCATTGTCAAATATCATTGTCATAAGTATAAATAGCACTGCCCAAACATCACTGTCATCAATAGCACAGCTCAAACATCACTGTCATATATTACTGTCATAAGGACTGTCAAACATCTGTTTCATAATACTGCCATATATCACTGTCAACAGGTCACTGTTATACATCATTGCCATGAGAACACAGCCATACATCATAAGTATAAGGTCACTGTCATTAGCATAGGAAACACTGTCATATATCATTGTCAAACATCATGGATATCCCTGCCATATGTCAGTCAAATCATAGATGATGACCTCACTGCAACTCAATGAATGAGAGCTAGAGAACTAGCCCTCTTGGCTTCACCAAAGAAGACAGATCAACATCTTTTAAAGCAGCCTACTTGAATGTACTTTATCACACAGAAGTCACATCACTTAGGGCACACATGACAGCCCATAAACTGACATTATCTCTCCAAAACATAGTCACAAGGGCACACACCCATAGCTGTTCGACACCCATGGTATAGCCCTACCACCATACAACATCTAGCAGTACATCAATTCGGAAGAACATAAAACATACCTTGAATAGTAGACTCCTCTGCCCTTTGTGGTCACGGTCCTAAAGCATATCTCTGGGGATCTTCGGCCCTGATTAGGGAACCTGTACAGTAGGGCTCCAGTCCCCCAATTCGGCCTCCAAACCACTCAAATACCTGTGCTGTTCCTTATCCAACCATCCCTTCCACCTGTGCTGATCTCCAAGGAAACTTGGCCCAAATATCACAGCTGATCCAACGTAAACTACCTCTATCCATCACAGATTCAGGGCTCGACATTTCTAGAAAAGCACAGAGATAAATTACGGCTTGTTCACATAAGAACTTGCTCCAATGCATGCACAGAAAACTTGTCCTCTTCCACTTGTCCAACACTCTGTTCAACTTGGCCTAGATCAGTCACAAGAAAGACTCCAAGAACATCTTTTGAGTCTTGACTACTTCGGCCAGGGCTCTCAAGCCTACAGCTACCTCAGAAGACTCTCTCCAAAGAGGCGAGTTGCACTTGTGTTCAAATGAGCCACAAAGATTGGCTATTTATAGGCATTTTTGGACGTGACTTTTCACACATGGGGGCCAACATGACCTTTGAGGCCGACCTTGTAAAACACAAAAAAAAATGAATTTTCTCTTGATATATTTACCAAATGTCTTGATGATGCTTGCCCAAATAAATTTGTCATATCAATTAATAATAAGAGCAGTGCCCATTTTGAATTCTCTTTTGGGGCAAGATGGTTTCTCCTTGGGGTAATTGGACTTCTCTTAGGGAAATTCATCCCGAAGCTGCCCCAAATTTCAACACTCCCTTTCAACTAGGGAGGAATTTCTAACTGTATCATGTGTCTCATCTCTCATGTACATGACTCGACATAAGAGAAGTTCATCTCATCTAATAGAAGAAGAATAACCCACAACCAAAGATTGGGGAGATCGATTTACCACAACCATGTCCATGGCAGTCATAAATGACCTTGGTAAAGATCACCCAAACCCTACAGGTCTCTAGGTCAAGCTCCATGATCTCATCTCAGCTGAACAATGATGTCTCAATCCATAGAAGAAGAAGAATGATCCACGCAACAATAAGGGAGATCGATTTACCACAACCAAGTCCATGGTAGTCACAAATTACCTTGGTAAAGATCACACACCCTATGTCCACTAGCTAACCCTCACCCAACTTGACCCTCAGCGATCAAGTGGTAGAACACCTGCATCCAGTAGTTAGGGGAGATCAATTTACCATAACCAAATCCATGGTAGGCGTGTACACCATTAGGTAAAGATCATGCACACCTAAGTCTCCTCACCCACTGGCCAAATGGGTGACGATCCCAGCAAGCTTAACCACCTCAGCGTGGCCCTTGGTCAGTAATGACATGAAGGTGACTTGTGGGTAGAATGCATACTAGGGCATGTACTCAGCCAAGTCCATGGCTTCAACGAGCACCCTCACACCCAAGACCAGTTGCACGACCCCCTTCACCAAGTCCATGGCTAGTCATAAAGACAAGGGAAGGCATGTGTTTAGTGTTTTCAATCAGCATTGTTCCCTCTCAGGGAGGGAGAGCCTTACTACACATCCCCCTTCACTAAGTCCATTGTTAGTGATAAAGACGAGAGAAGGCATAAGCTCAGTGGAACGATATATTCTCTTGCACTCCAAGCTACTCTCAAAAGAATTCAACGGCTTGGTGAGAATGTCTGCAACTTGCTCACCTACTGAGCCTCACTATTGCAATTCTGCAACAAATCATTGCCGGAGCCTCATTGCTCCATCAATGGCACCATGGATAACAATCTTGTGGTCACGATGCAATATGATCGATCACTGTTGCACTGAGTGCAATGGAAGTCTACTACTTGCTCATCTAAGAAATCAAAGGAAGATCCATACTGAAGCAACAACTCAATGTGTTCTAGCACCCCTAGTTCACTTGGCATCAACATCTCTTGGCAGTCACAACATTATCTCAATCCATGACTGAAGGTATCTCAATACTAGCTTTGCAGTATCTCAATATGCATGTCCAGGCTCTATTTGGCTCAAAGTATATGCTACAAAGCAAGGATCCATCTAGCTTCCTGCTCATCATGGGATCCATCAAATTTGAATCTGAAGAGGAGTCTCTCAACTGCTTCAATGTAATCCATCATGCCAAGTCTTTGATAGTGTACTTCCCTTGAAAAAGAAGTCCTCGTCATCTCTTTGTTACACTTCTAATCTCAAGAAGTTGATCACCAAGGCTCAGAGGTCAACACCGTCTAGTATTGAACACTGAGATGATATGATCTTGTTAGGAATAAATCATTAGCATATATAAAAATAAATATCAAAGACATGCCTTCAACCTTGGAGTTTGCATCAAATGTTAATTAATCCAAGCATGCCAACCTCGGGGACTTGCTAGAGCCCATATGGGGCTTTCTTCAATTCACAATCACGAGTCTCCTTCTTATGTGCCTCAAAACCCTGAGGTATCCCCAAGTATGCTTCTTCCTTAAGTATCATGGAGGAAACCAACTTCACATACATCTTATAATAATGCATTTGACAACAAGTGCTAGGATCTCATCATAGTCATCTTTCTCAAAGAGCATATCACAACATATTTGCCATCAAGAAAGGTCCTTGCATGAAGGACATATTTCTCTCAACATCTCCTTCAGAACATCTCATTTGAGTGTTGTTGTCGCACAGAGTGTCTAAGCACCCCGACAATGCTCAGACCGGGGGCTATCACCTTGATCCCCAATCTCTCTGTTTAAGCCGTCTCCCTAGGCTAAGGGGGGTAGACCCTATGGGATAAAAGAAGACCAACTGGGAATCAGCTGGCTTGGGAGACACAGCGAGGCAAACAAGCACTTGATCGATACTTGATTAAGGCTTAGCGAAACTTAGAATTTGATTAAATTTTAAATGATTACAACCAGTGCCTTACGGAGTCAATGATCCAAGGTAATCAATTAGTTGTTGTTGTTTATGAAATAATTAATGATCGCTTGAAAAAAATTGCAAAATATCTGATATGTAACGAGCATTAAATAATTCAAGCAATAATGAAAGATTTTCTATAGATAAACAATCTCTTAGCAATTAAATTTCAAGAGATGCAAATGCTTTAATCAACCACGGTATTTAAAAGCTAAGCACCTAGAATTTAAAATGATTATGGTTGAAATTCCAAACCTAGAAAAATTTATCGTTTTCCAATAGTTAGACTCCAGATAAAAAATTTAAGCACTTTTAAAAAAATATTTTCTTTCAAAGCTTTAAATCCACAAACTTAGAAAATCCTTTTGCTAAGCAAGATTTTCAATTTTGAAATGACCATACACATCCAAATTGCTCAAAATTTTATATATTTTGTAGATGTTTTTGGACTTAAATTTTTTTTTCATAAATGATTAAAATAAAAATCATAAAGAAAAATGAAAACTCTAAAACAAAACTAAATAAAGATTATAAAAATCTACCCTAACACATTATAATTGAAATGCTAACCAAATCTACCCGCACACATACAAAAATATAAAAAAAGGGGCTCGATTTAATTCTAAAACTAAAACCTAATAGTATCAAACCAAACAATGCAAATTGAATGCTCTGAGTGTGTTTGCAAGTATGGTCGATGGCAGCGTGGAGAGGGTTCAATGAGGGAGAAACCACGTGGACAGCGAGAAGGGCAGCGGATATGTTTGTTGATGGACAGGTTGCAGGTTTGCGATGAGGACAAAAAGGAAACATAGCGTGAGGAAAATAGAGACTATGAGCTGGACGTGGAGGAGAAAACGTGAAGGAGTTTGCAACGGATGGGTAGCAGCGTAAGGCGCCAGATGAAGACTCACGCAGGAAGAAAGTGAGGCGAACGCAGAGATCGAGGAGCAGAAGAATTCATTGCATGTTAGGGGCAGCAACAAAGACAGTGTGATGGTCTGTGTGAAGGGAGAAAGGACAGCAGAATGGAGGCTGCGTGGAAGAAGATTGTGGCTGCAGGTTAGACACAGGTTTAGGAGCGATTTGCAGGTCAGCGTGAGAGATGGCATGAGGCAAGAGAAAGGGAAGACAACGGGGATGTCTGCGCAGGATGGGCAATTAGAATGGCAGTGGGTCTGTAGCTTTGTGTACAAGAGGGCAGAGGGTGTTTCGAAAGCTGCAATGGAGCAATTAAATTCGCGTAATGAAGAAGGGAGCTGCGTGTGGAAGGAAACGCGTAAGGCAGCTACAGATTGAGGGAGAGAGAGAGAGCATATGGATTGCGTGAGGGAGAAATGGTAATGAAAACAGAGGAGAGAGCTTGCAGCGGGCAGGGGTTTTGAAAATGCAAGATATAGCGATGGATTGGAGGAAAACGCAGGTCTGCAAGGAGAGGAGGAGGTTTTTCACAAATCGAAATCTCTCTACAGCAAATAAAATAGAAACACTAGGCGATAGACAAGTCCGAAAAAACCTCAGGAAGCGATCAAAATACCCAGAAATTTCCCAAAATCATTATGTTTAGAATTTTCTCTCCAGATCTTTAGAATTTTTTAGAAGAAATATGAAGCCCTTCAAATGTAAAACCCCTTGGGAAATTTTCCAGATTTAAAATATTTGAAAACTCTTGGACTGCAAAATTAATGCCTCTGCAAAAGTTGGTTTTGAGGCCAGATCTTACCCTCCAAGGCCTAGATCTGGCTTCAAACAAATGCTCCTCTTTGGATCTGCAACCTGCAATGGCAAAACAAAATGCCCAGAAACAATATATGCAAGGATGAAACTGAAAACCCCCAAAAAAACTAGCTAAATAATTACAATATTCACAAGTTAAAGACTCTAAGCAGCCAGATTTGTCATTATGCCACACATATATTTTTTAAAATTTTAAATTTAAGATAAGGTGCTTCAAAAAACCCTTCACGCATCCACAACAGAAATTCTAATGATAAGCCCAGGATCAAAACCAACTGGGCTCTTCAGAAAATGCTATCCGAGAGTTGGCTGGTCCAACTGAAGACTTCCCCGAACGCCTGGTGATCTCAAAATCAAGGATCTCCTGCACAACTTAATTCAACCATTAACATCAAGAGAGATAACGAAATAAAATTCAAGTCTAATGGAGATACTTGCCATTATATTCAGAAATTAACTATCATTCAAACCCTAGTGATCAAATAAGATACCTGTGTTTAAATCACTCTTCAATAAGCTAACATCAATGGTTGAAAGTAAAACTATGCATGAAAATAAAACATCTTATAGCATTTTCTCGAAGAGTAACACCAGCATAGATTAACCCCAAAGTCTTTCTTTATTTGCACATAAAAAATGATTACAAAATCATGCCCTTGCAAACGTTGCCTGGTAAACCCACGATCATCATACTCTCTCCCCTCGTTTACCAGGTGCATCCTTAAAGCCACATCTCCCTTCACTATCTCTCTTTCAGATCCGTTCACTAAACCCTTCGACACAGCTCTTCCATCATCTGCACATCCTCTCACGCAGTCAGTGTTTTCCCTTACCTCTGCGTTTTCCTTTACCCCTACATGTTGCCTCTTGCCATTCTCCGCCCATCCTTCAAACCTCCACGCATTTCCAAACCTGGTCTCAGCCATACTCCTTCGCCCTCACTCCCGCAGTCTCCCCTCTTTGCCTGTGCAGCCTCCTTTCCTCATCCACACAGCTGCCATAACCCACAACAGCTGCCATAACTTGCCACGGCTCCATTCCAGCTCCACGCTGCTCTGAAACCTGCAAAACAAACCCTCACGCAATTTGCCTCGCCCTCCTATCGACCCGTACACACCAAACAATAATAAAATTTGACTTTAGTATACATATGAGTAGGGTTACTGTACGTATGTAGTTTGTTTTTTTTTTGTTTTATGCGTTGCTTTAGTTTTGGCTAGGTTGCATATTTTTTTTTTAGATTTAAGTTAAGATTCATCAAAAACTTAAAAACTTTTGTTTTCACTTTAGTCCTCCATTTTTATTTTCAATTTCATTTAGTCTAAGGTTTTAGATAGATTTTAAATTTTTAGGTTTGTGAATTTAGTTTTGTTAAATAAATCATTTACAATCTATAAAAAATTTAAGTTCAATTTTTGGTTTCATTTAATTTTTATTTGTTTTAACATTACAACAACAACAAAAAAATTTAAGTCCAGAAAACATTTACAAAAAAACAAAATTTTTCTGAGTAAATTGGATGTGTTTGGTCACTTTAAAATTTGAAAGTCTTTTGTTAAGCATTTATTGCATTAAGTCCTGCTTAGCAAATTGAGAAAAGGATTTTCTAAGTTTGTGGGTGTAAAGTTTCCTTGTCCTAAAGATTTGTATGGTATTCACTGTTAAATATGCCTAGATTCTTATATCTAAAGATTAACAGTGGTTAGCATTTGAAATTTCATGGTTGAGTAATAAATTCACTTCTTTAGAAATTTAATTATTGGAGCTTTACTAAGTCATTGAAATTGATCGTTATTGCTTGATCGTTTTAATGCTCATTGTATGCTAGACATTTCAGTAAGTATTCTCAAGCAATTGTTAAAAGGTTTGTTCATATTTCTATTTCCTAAGCAGGAGCAGCGAACCAATTACTCAGTTTTCACTTCATCTAGCGAAGGCACTGGTCTTAAGTATTTAAAGATCTAATCAAATTTTAAATATCGATCAACTGCTTGATCCCCTCGCTATGTCTCCCAAGCCAGCTGATTCCCAGTTGGTCTTCCTTTATCCCATAAGGTCTACCCCCCTTAGCCTACTTCAGGGAGGCGGCTTAAACGGAGAGATCGGGGATCAGGGTGACAGTCGTCGGTCTGAGTGTTGTCGCAGTGCTTAGACACTCTATGCGACAACAACTGTTACATGACATCCTCCTCCCTCTGAATAGGGAGCTTCTTTTAGTCATAGTTGTCAACTTGGGAGACTGCAATCCTTCCTCCGAGGTCTGGGCTCTTGTCCATTGCCACTCTAATCATGGGGCGGCTCTACATCCTCCTCAATATCGAAATAGAGGACTTAGTCCTCACATTCAACAGATGTAATTGTTGACCCCGGAACAAGAGCACGAGAAATAATAGCAAAGTAAATAAACATAATGAAAGTGTACGTGTTGATGAGGCAAGATTGTCTTTCTTCTCTAGATATGAGAGTAGCTACTTTATTTTCCTGCACCAGCTCCCTCTTGGAGCTAACTCTTCCTGCATTACTTTGCATCTTGATGATTCGCAAGATGGATCTTCTTTCCTTGATCACATCCTCATTCAAGATGTTAATGAAAGGAGCATTTGGTTAGCCAATTACTCATGCAGGAAGGATAAACAATAGTCTAAGAAAATCAATTAAACAAGAACAGTGTCACAAAGAAAATCTTGAAACTACTTATTATCTTTAATGAGGATTGTAGGAAGCTCACAACTCCCTCTTCATCCTACCTCCATGAATCACCTCCATTGTTTGCAAAAGAAGAGATGCTTCCTATTGAAGACACCACCTGTATTCTTATTTCTAGATCCTTAATCACCTTCATCGGTAACCAAGCACAACCAGGTATACTCTGAATCTAAATCTACCACTTGAATAGCTTCTCACCGATCATATCATATCAAGAAGATTCTAAATCACATTAGGGTTCCTATGCTATGTTAGTTTCTATAGCATCGGATGTGTTCTAGCCACGAAATTTGGTGGAGATGCGAGAATACATGGGATCTCCAAAACCCAAAATCGTTTCTGGAAATTCCACCTAGAAATGACTTAATTAGATCTACTATCCCAACTCCTGATGATGTGCCTTGGTCCTACTAGAAGCCTAGGCATCATCCTACCAACAAGGGCTACCATCCCTCGCACCTCATGCTCATCTAATGTCTCAAGTTGACGAGCTGGAAAAGCACCATACAACTCCCTCTCAATCACCTCCCCAATTGTGAGCCTAGGGGTGGAACATATGCTACCTCGACAATCAACCATGATATCCCTAAACCTGTATGTGTCAACTCGTGCACCTACCAAGTGTCTCAACTGGAGAGTCTCCTCCTAGCCCATGACACGCGGTGTCTCATCCAACTTCCTAGGGTGAGCCTCCTATGCTCTGCTGCCTGAATGGAGAGTGTTAAGGGGCAACAACCAAACACTATGTGACTGTATGCAACACCAGAGGAGGACAGGTGGGTATGTCCTGAAGGGTATGATCAAGAGTCTGTTAGAATGCTCAAGAGTAATCCTATGGACGTCCCTATCTTTGCCTTGGATCTGCTGACAACCCCCTCGAGGCCCTATCTCCACCAAACATGGTGTCACCAGATGCTCAACCATGTCTTCATCGATCCTAGGTGAGATGCATCCAATGGTACACCCACTGGCCCTGTCCATAAGTCTCCTTGGAGGTAACGCTCCAAGTACCCACTGCAATGCATCATCTACCACTGCATACCACCCAGTATCACCACACTCATCGACATGCCATTGTATACCGCAATTTGTCTCTGTACACCATGGAATACCTCCGGCTACAGCCATACCATCTTGTATCATCCTATGTCCTACTTGTGTCACTACACCCGTCACTCCCTACACGTCCTCAATGCGATGCGAGTCACTCCTCCTACCCCATAATGTCAACCGGCATGTTGTGGTATACCACCATGTATCTCCATGCTCCTCTGCAAGCCACTGCTCCTCTCTGCATAGCCCTGCACACCACTAGGTGCTATGGCCTAGAATTGGGTCTATAATATATATGCATCAGGCCACATCCCTCTATATAAACATGGACGCTAGGACCTGACTCTGTGCAGTCTTGTGTACCATTGCCTACTATCATACCACCCTGTAACATATAGTATCCTACATGTGTCAAAGCGTTTGCCACTCTGATAGTGACCCCACCATGACACGAGTCATGTCCCCTTGTCCATCCTGGTAGACCTGAGCACCCTAACTCCACTCCTGCTAAGGGGGATATCTCTGTTGTGTCAATCCTATGTGACCCCTGAGTCCTAAACCTTAATGGGAGAACATCGTCTCCATACAATATCCAGTCTGGTGGCATGCCCATGCCACCTCCTCCAACTAGCTCCTGCCAGAGAATGTTAATCATCATGCGCAACCAACATGCCAAAACAACCAATGGAGTCTACTCACAAACCACCTAGCCACCAGCATCAACTAGAACTCCCCTAAGGAATGCATGCACTCAGGCACGAGGCTGACTACCTCATCAATGCCATAGCCTTCCTGCATGTTTGATATCGGATAAGAAGCCCCGCCTGAATCCCAATGCCAACCTAAGCCTCTAGCACCCTCAATGTTTGAGAGCTCCCACTGAGCTTTACTCCAGACTACAACAATCTCCACGAGTCTAGCCCACTCCACTAGGTACCAACTCAGAATCTCTCGTCATCCAACCCCAGGAGAGGGATCAAATGAACAAACTCTAGCACATAGAACAAGCCCTCCATCCACGCGTGTTGCACCCTGTGCAACTCATGTCGCCTCAACTCACCATCCTTGTCAACACATAAAATTTGTCGAGAAGTCTCTGCATCTCTCTCTCTCTCCGTGGTGCAAAGGTAGTCTGGCAATGTTGCAAGCCCCATCTATATAAGCCCAAAGAGAGCTATTATCTGGAAGTACTACAACTCTATTGACGCTTTGTGCATCTAATAGCTCTAAGTCAGTGGTGGGCCCCAAAGAAGACTACTCGTCCTCCTCCACCATGGGCTCAACATGAGTCACGAATTGCTCCTCCATGACTAGTTCAAGCCCCTCTATGTGCTCTCCATGTTGTTGTAGATGGTTGTCATCCCACAACTCTATCATAGATTTGGGTGCCTTTGTACCTATCAACTCCCCATCAAGGGTGGTGATGTCTCTCAACACCTCATCATCTTGTCGTGCGTTGCTATCACCTGAAAACTCAGTCACAACCCCGAATATCTCAACAACGGATGTCACCTTCTCAACAGTGGACATGTCTATGTCTCCCAGCACCTCATCAATGGATGGTCCTATGGGTGTATGCTCTACTTTCTCCCCCAAGGTGTCAATTGGTGATATCAAAGAGGCCTCCAACAATGGTGACTCTTGTGCCACACTAGGTATACCAATGTGATCCTCACACTCCCGCTTGTCCTTTGCCTCATGTTCAATCTCCTCCTCAGGCCCCTGATGTCTAAGACCAGGGTTCCACCAGGAAAATCGTCTCCTTGACTCATCCTCTAACTGTCTCTAGCCTGCGTGCTCCTTTTCAGGATATCTGGTGCCCTGATTCTATCGACTTTCCACACATAGTGTAGATGGTTGTATTCCCACGGCTTGTGCACCTCTAATGTCTATGTTGTAAGGGCAAGGATGGATCTTGTCTGACACCTTCCTCAACTGAGGCAACCTCTCATTGCTCCAGCGGATTCCACCCCAGAATTCTTGCATATTGAATCTCCCTTGAGCCATGGGTAGTGTACGAAGTAACTCATCACTGTGCATACATGCCCAAACCTCCCATGATCTTACTAGTTACCCACAGCTGGGCCAAGATCATGCTCTGATACCACTGTAATGTTCCTAAGTAGGAATGTAAGTGATATTAAGCAAATAAATAGTGCAATGGCATATAAAAATAAAAACACACATTAGACATCCATGAAAACGCTACCAATCAGGAACTGTTGAGCCATATTATTAAAAATCAGAGGGCTAGGTACAATATGAAATGGAATGGTGCACCTGGGCTTGTCCCAATGGACAAGAAAGACCAACCCCAGGTGGGAAAATAGCTAAGTTGAAGGTTGCCCAGCTGCTGCACCACTCTGCACTGCACTGCCCTAGTAGAAGCAGCAAGATGAAATTCCTAGAGGCAGGGCAGTGCATTGCCAAGCAGGCTGAGTTGCTTGGGGAAGTTCGATTTTTCAATCAGTGGCAGAAAAATTCAACTTTCCAAATTGAGTGATTCCAGCAGGCAAAGGGAGCAACAGGAGCTCAGATTTTCGCTGAGCAGATTCCATGGTTGGACGCAAAAGATTTTTGCAGCAGTTTACAGTAGTAGAATCCACATTAGATGGAAGAGAAAAGCACACACAACAAAGGGAAAATTTCTCTCAAGGAAGTTCAAGTCTCAGAAGTTCGATTTTTTCAGGCAAATTGGAAGTAGTAGCTAGCAAATTTGTGCATTCCAGAAGGGAGTGCAAGTCGCAGAGTAGAAACCAAGCAGAGGGAAAGAGGGAGTTTTCGACTTGATCAGAGATGGCCACAACAGGGCTTAGAGATCAAGAAAGGTTGGATGGAGCTTCCAACTACGTCATCTGCAAGGCTAGGATGTCCTTCCTTCTAGATGAATATGGCTTGAAAGCCTACATAGATAATGTGGTGGTAGTTACCCAGGATGCGAATCAGCTGAAGGAATACAGGAAGGAGATGGTGCAGGCGAAGAGGATGATTTTGGATGGAGTCTGAGATCACATAGTCTCGCATATTTCTGGCAAGAATACTGCCAAGGAAATGTGGGTAGCTCTCTCCATGCTATACCAGGGTATTTCCGAGCAGCGAAAGATGTTCCTGGAAAAAAGTTGAGATGCAGAAGGGGGAAGGCATCGATCCCTTTCTCACCAAGATTTAGGAGGCCTGAGACAAGCTTGCAACTGTTGGGGCAGCACCTCAACCATTAGAGCTAGTGAGGTTGGCACTAAACAGTGCCTCTGAGGATTGGAAAGTCTTTGTCCAAAGTATATTGGGCAAAGACACACTACCAAGATGGGACAAAATGTGGGCTAACTTATAGCAGGAGGAGTTAAGATGAGTTATTCTAAAGAGCTCCATCAGTGGCAGCAGTAGTAGCAAATCGAAGGGTGTGAAGGAGGAGAATGTGGCTCTCGCATCAAAAGGTCCCAATCAGGGGCAAGGGGAGCAAAAGAAGAAGAAGAAGGACCTCTCTAAGGTCAAGTGCTTCACGTGTGGCAAGTTTGGCCACTATAGTACCTAATGTCCTCTCAGAAATAAGGAGAAGCAGAAGAAGCAGGACCAGTTGGCAACACATGCTAAGATAGATAGGTTGTCCTCCAAATTGGAAGACTTCGCGATGATGGCAACCATACCTCTAGGAATGAGGTGGGGTGACTTGGAGTTGTAGCCTCAGAGAGCTACAGAGATGGACAGGGTCCTTGAGGAGTCCACCTCATGGATCATTACCTAGCTACGGGAGGTCCATAGTATTCAGTAGCAAGATGGATCAGTGACAATTGATGTAGTCAGTGCCAGAGTGACAGTTGCAGACTAGTAGCAGCCAGATGTTGAGGAGCGCAATGCAGTATTGACAGCAAACCAGAGGCTCAATGAAGAGTTGGCAGCAATGCAGATTCTTCAGTGACAATGCAGGTGCTAGTGGCAGTCAGAGGCTCGGAAGACAGATGCATCATACTAAACACAGTTGATTCAGTATTTTGGATGCTTCTCAGTTATAGTAGTTGCAGTTGCAGCAGCAACAGATGAGAGGGAGTTGCAGTGCAGATGTAGTGTTGGCAACAGTATGGCAGTGTCAACAGCAGCACAGATGCAGCATCAGAGTTGCGCAGTGGTTGGTGGGCAATATGACCAAACATTAGCAACGTGACAGGAGGTGATACAGAGACAGGGTGTTGTGGCAAGATGTGCAGCACTAGAGAGAACACAGTGCTCGCTAAGAAGGAGTGTTAGTTTCTGTCGCATCAAATGTGTTCTAGCCACGAAATTTGGTGGAGAGGATAAATCATAAAATACATGGGATCTCCAAAACCCAGAAATCATTTCTGGAAATTCCACCTAGAAATGACTTAATTAGACTATTAACCTATTTTTTAATGTCTCCTAAGTCTAAACTTAGGAAAACTGGTTAATTGATCATAATTAATTAAGTTAAGGTGTGAACCATCTAGAAAGTGAAACTCTCACAGATCGACTCCAAGATGCTCCTAGCCATCGAATAAGTTTTAATCTTCGTCATTGGTGCTCCAATAGTGGATTATAAGAGGAAGTCGATCAACACTTGGAGAACACACCAGAAGTTCGCTTTCCTTGGCAGATCGATTTCCAAAGCGACAGCAGTTGCCGAAGAGCTAGAGTCCGAAGAGACAGTGAGGGGCAGAGACAGTGAGGCTAGAGGAAGATTTCCAGATCCAATGACTGCATTTGCAGAGAGGCAGAAGTACCACAGTGAGGCTGACGCATGGGTTGCACAGAAGCCTCTAGAGGGTAGTTCGATTTAGCTGGAGAGAAGTCGAGTTTCAATTCCAGAGGTCAGGAAAGGGTTCCAGAAGGCCGGAGAGATAGTTTCTCAACCAATGGCAGATAGGACGACTACAGGAGCAGTTGATTCAGGCTGAGTGTGGCAGATACTACGCTAGCGTGACGCAAGCCAGAGCAGACCAGTTTGGACGACTCACTTAGAGCTGCAATCAGAGCTCGGATTTGCCTGTGGCGTGAGGAAAATTCCTCACTAGAATTTTGCCAGTAGTTTTCTCTGTACAATTGCCAGGTTCAACATCCAGATTATTGTACTTAAAATTTCTCACTACTACATATTAATAAAAACGCTCAACTGCTACACCAATTTTCCCAACTTGGGTTGGGGACATTTGTCCAAAAATAACGGTGTCATTTTTATTGTGTGTGTGCTAGTATTTTCTCAGTTTCCAGCGTTATTTATTTCTGCATTTTTATTTATGAAGGTTGCATTGTGATTAATTTGGTATTTGTCATAGCAAATAAATTGTTATATTAATTAACAATTAGAAGAATTAATTCCAGTCGCTGCAATAGGATTTTAGTTTTGAAATTTTCACATGATATAGAACCTAGGAGGCTAGGGTATTTCCTTATTCAAGGCTATCCCAAGGGTTTCTCCTAACCTTCATTTGTAAGAACAAGGGATCCCTAGGGTTTCCTTCAAACCCTAGCATTCTTTTAGGTCTCCAACATCTTCATAGGTGTCTACACAGGGGTGATCTCAATGACTTTTCCTCATCCCAACTCTGATACCATGTTAATTTTAGGGCTAGATTGTTCTTTGTTGTAGATAATTGCATTTTTTAACTTTATCAACAATTTTTCACATTGCATTCACCCCATATCATCATAAATGATTATATAAAGAGAACAACAACATAAACAATGTAGTGGAACAATAGAAGAAAAGCATGCAAAATAGAAACACCAAGATTTTGGTCAGAGGCCAAGGCAAAACCCCACAAGGGAGTGTTGTCACCCAAAGTGTACACCTAAGGCACAACGCTCAGAGTAGGGGTTGTCACCTATTCCCTACTCACTCTGTTTAGACTCTCTCCTAGCTAAGTCAAGGGGGGTAGTCCCTGAAAGATGAAACTAGAGGATGAAACTTGTTGGAATAACAAGTCTAAGAGATATGAGGGCAAGGCAATTTTTATTAGTGCAACTTGATTATTAATTAGAGCAAGTGTGAGAGTTTATAAGCAATGTTTTTAAAATGGATTTTAATTAAGATCAATGAGGTAGATGTAAAGGTGATAGACCAATGCCTTAACAATGCCTAATGGAAATTTATAGACTTGCAAGTAGATAGATGTTCAAGTTACAATAACAATAATGCTGCAAGAAATGTTACTACAAGGGAGATGGCACAATATCAAATATGAGTTCATGAAAATAACTTGCACAATAGAGATAGCTTGTACTTCAAAGGAAATGCTTAGGTAAAGTATGACAATATAGATGCACAATGAGCAAATTAATCAAAGATAAGTACAAGGATGTCACTATAATATTGCAAATGAAATGTCCACAATTAACAATATGCCACTGGAGAGAAAGTTAGAAATATGGAATGCAAAACTAAACTAGGTGGAGTGCAAAATATTGGTTACTTTTAGTTAAATACCTAGTCTAGATGAATCCTTCTCCTCAATTGTTTTGAAGCAAGTCCCACAGAATGTTGTAGAAAGAAGTCCACGAAAAGGAGGCTAAGGCCTCATTAAGGATCAAGGGTTGCGAATTGGGTGGAGAAGGGGTTCCTAATTTCCTATCAACCAAACTTATGCTTGGATCTAAATTTTTAGGATGCAAGGCTAAATTGTAGAATGAAAATGCAATTGCTTCAAGTGAGAAAATGATATCAAAATTGCTTTAAAGAGAATTAATGCCAATGTGTTTGCAATCACAAATGAGATAGGTACCTCAAAGATACAAGATTGCTAGCAAATAACAATGCTCAACGAAACAATAAGAAATTACCTCAATGAAACAGCACCATTAACAGATGTTCAAATATTAGAGTAAATCCCACAATGTCTTTAGGTAATAATGTGTTTATTGTATGTTCTCACTTATTTAGACAATTGAGCAAGCAAAAAAATTATAGAGAACTCATAATCGTTAAATGGAAGATGAGATTGCTAACAATGCTTATGAAAGACAACTTAGATGACTTTTAGCAATTGAAAAAAGACAAGAAATTTCCAATGTAATTAGATCAAGTATCAATGGAAGAAAATGCAAGTTAGAATGCAAATTTAAGATGCAAGTGCAGTTTGAACTATATTAGAAATGCAAATGCAAGAGGAACAGGTCAGTGAGTCAGTAGGTTAGTTCTCCCTTTTAAATAAGGAGAGGAGGGATACCAAAGGGATCTAGGTCCCAGTTAGTTAATTTTATTATGCTGTTATAAGAAAAGGGGCCTCTTGACAGAGAGAGAGGCTCCTTATTTAAGGAGAATTACAATAATGAGAAATTTTTACAATGACAACTCTCTCCCTCTGTCAAGAGTTGGCATTGTCATCTGAAAATGACAACTGATCCACTTATGGTCTGACTGCAAATTTCTTCAAAACAGTGGATGAGACTTTATGAAACTTGCTGCCTTAAAAAAAGATGAATGGCAATCCCAAAAGCTCACTGCCAAGGAAAAGGGCTCCAAGTTCATCAATCCATTAGCCCAAAATGGATGCAAAAGAGAGAGCTTGAGATTCAGTGAAGATGTCCTCTTCACAAGGATTGCGGCAGCAAGGGATCAAGGGCTTTGTGGTTTCTTATGAAACAGCCTCAAAACCCTTCAAATCTTAAGCCCTCAAAATAGTAGCAGACCCTTATATCCAATTATGTGCTACAAAAATTGTAAATCAAGGAAATCTTTTCTGTCGTGGGGATAGGGTGGCCTTGAATACTTGCTGCCTTCCAATCCTTATGACGTTAAGCTCAGATCCTACTTATGAAGGTTGAAGCCCTTCCCCCAACTCGGTCTGCTTGAAAATTGATGACGAAGTGATCTGCAAAAAGGGAAGGAGTAAACCCTAAACCCTACATTCTCTTGATCAAACCTACAAGGAAACAAAGAGAAACCATAATACAAAAGACCTATGAAACCGGATTCGCTGAAAGGAGACTACGTGTCTGAATCCCACGAATCGGACACGATTCATTGGAGATTTGAATCCGAGAATGGGACACGTCGTATCCTAACAAGACACGCTCGAATCCCGTACGTGTCCCATTAGGACACAACGTGTCCCGATTTTGGGATTCGAATCCCAAAAAAATGAAACCCACGAGCATATAAAAGCGTTGTTCATTCATTCATTTACCATTTCTCTCTTTCATTTTTGCATACATTGAGTTGTGGGCAAGGAGCTAAGGGTTTGGAGCAAGTTGCTAAAGGTGTGGAGCATTCGGCAAGGAGATTCAAGCACCAGGTAACTGCATTTCATCTCTATTTTTTTGCATTTCTATTACAGCAGTTTGTATATGAATTTTTTTTACAAATTTGTGCATGTTTTGTTTAATTTTTTTTACAGTATTCATGGCTCAATCAAGGGCAACAGTTAGGGGGCAAAGGAAGGGGAAGAATGTCTCCACTGGAGATGCCCCTCCTCCCCCAATGTCATCAGAGTCTGCTGCAAGTAATGTTGAGGGAAGAGGAGGACCTAAAGACAACATTGAAAAATATCCCTTGTGGAAATATGTCACAAAAGAGAATGGGACAAGCACCAAGGGGAAGGGAGGAGGCAATGTGCAATGGAGATATAACTTTTGCCACAATTTTTTCAAAAGCACATATTACTGTGTGAAAGGCCATTTGTTGGCTTTACCAGGTTGTCGAATTGGAGCTTGTAAAGTTGTTCCTTTACAAAAAAAAAAAAGAAATGGAAAAGGAGTTCACAGTTGGTATGTCA
This sequence comes from Pinus taeda, assembly GCA_000404065.3. Lineage (NCBI taxonomy): Eukaryota > Viridiplantae > Streptophyta > Pinopsida > Pinales > Pinaceae > Pinus > Pinus taeda. The sequence goes on along the minus strand of APFE031169334.1, from coordinate 186,044 downwards.
AATGTGGCTGCAAAATCAAGAAAAATCAAGAATGAAGACCCTTTTCCATTTTTGAGGAAAGGTACCACCAAATTTCCATTTGAGAGTTCTATTGGGGGGCAAGCAGCAAAAAGAAGAGCAATTTCACTTGGTCCAATGGACAAGATTTTTCAAAAAGAGAAATAGGAAGAGTTTGATCTCACCATTGCCTTCTTTTTCTATCAAAACTTCGTATCATTTAATGTTGCATGCTCACCTCTATTTAATATTTATTGAGATGTGTCGAGCTCTAACTCACGGGTCTCCATCATGGTATGTGCCTCCTAGTTTAGAGAAACTTACAACCACATTGTTGACGAAAGCAAAAAAAGAGGTGCCAAAAATGCTTGAGCCCATTAAAGCATCATGGCTAACATCTGGGGTTAGCATTGTTTCTGATGGATGGACAATTCTAGCACGACACCCAATCATCAACTTCATGGTGTCTTCCTTGAATGGTCTAGTTTTCTTGAAAGCAATGGATACACTTGGAGAATACAAGGATGCACAATTTATGGGTGAATTATTTATTAAAGTTATTGAAAATGTAGGTGTTGATTCTTGTGTGCAAATCATTACAGATAATGCACCTATTTGCAAGGTTGCTGGCATGATTGTGGAAACTAAATATCCACAAGTGTTTTGGACACCTTGCATTGTCCATTCATTGAACTTAGCACTGAAATCTATTGCTTCTAATACGCTTTGGATTGGTAACATTATTGAGGATGCACGACATATCGTAACTTTATGCAAAATCATACAAATGCCCTCATTATCTACAAGGAGTACACCAATTTATCATTGTTGAAGATTGTTGAGACACGGTTTGCCTCTTCATTCATCATGTTGAAGAGGTTGAGGGAGGTCAAGACCGCTTTTGGGGCCATTGTTATTTCTGAGTTTTGCTCTTTTTGGAGAAAGACAGATCAAGTAGCCTCTAAAAGAGTGAAGGGCACAGTGCTAGATATGTTTGGTGGGAGAGGGTAAATCTAATTATTTAGATCATGGACCCTATCATTTCTTTGCTTCGATTTGCAGATACAGACAAACCCATCCTAGGAGAGGTTTATGAGGGATGGGATTCCATGATTGAGTCTGTGAGGAGCATTATTCTACAGAGTGAGTGCCCCGAGTATGAGACATCACCAGAGGCCTTCTATGGTACTATACATGATATTCTTGTCAGCAGATGGGACAAGAATTGCACACCTTTACATTGTTTGGCTCACTCATTGAACCCAAAATACTACAGCGATGAGTAGCTGAATGGTGGACCTTCCCGCAGATTCCCTCCTCACATGGATGGTGAAATCTCACAAGGGAGGAAAGATGCATTCAGGCGGGTTTTTCAGGATAGAACATTGCTTGATGAGGTGGAGGATGCCTTTGCAGAGTTTTCCACTGGCACTAGTCGATTTGTAGGATATGGTGTGATTAGAGACAAGGGGGCTAAGAAGCCCTATTCTTGGTGGGCCAATCATGGGGCAACAAGCCCTCCTCTTCAGCAGTTAGGCATGAGGCTCCTCTCTCAGGTGATTTCATCCTCTTGTTGCTAGAGGAATTGGAGCACATATGGGAATTTGTATAGTGTGAAAAAGAGCAAGCTTGAGCAGTCTAGGGCAAAGACAATGGTGTCTGTGCACACCAACCTTCGTCTTATTTACAAGTAGAGGGAAGAGTGGTTGAAGGGAAAGACAAAGATGTGGGATGTCTTTCCTGATGATATGGGTTTGGACAGCAGTGTTGAGTTGGCATTGGCCAACATGGATCTCAATGATCCAATGCTAGAGCCTATTAGATTTGATGACGATAATATTTTTGAGGGGTCATCCTCCACACCAGCAGATGCAGAGGCGACTATGGATACAGGGGAGGAGGAGGATGCAGAGGAGAGCAGTGGTGACCATGATGATGAGAACATTGATGCTGATTCTGATGATGACTATGAAGATTGTTTTCTATTTCTATTTGCCATTGGCATTGCACTGCCTGTGTAACACATTTTGATTTGATGACTTAATGAGAAAACTACAGTTGCCAGTGTCGTTATCTTACTATCTTGTAAGTTGTCTTTCATTTATGAACCGTGATTTATGTGACATGTATTTGAATTTTGTATGTACTATGCATGCTATAATGGTACTAACTTACTTTGTAAACAGTAAAACTAACATCTCGATGAAGATCTATGTTTGAAATCAATAAATTTGTATCATTAATGAGAATTTGAGTAAGACATATCTAATTTTTAATATATATATATATATATATATATATATATATATATAATAAAATAATATATAACAAATCCTACTTGTCCTGTTCTGGGGGGACAACGTGTTTGAATCTGACTCTCGAATCCCCATATCCTACGAATCCTGAATCCCCATGTCAGGTGACTTAGCAAAAGACTAATATAGGTACAAGGGGTTAGAAAATTATGTGCACAATTATTTACAAAATTACAAATATTTACAATAAGATTGGCTCTTTAATAGCAAATACATCGATCATAGCACAATAAAATAAGATTTTTTTGAAAATTAATAATTTCGCTTTAGATGGATGGCTAAGAAAAACCCCTTTTAATCAAATCTTATGATGAGTCTTTGGGAAAAACCCACTATGGGTTCTTCTTTGTTGTGTGCCAAGGGGACGAAGATTCAAACAAGAACTTACTTCAAATGCTTGGCTCGAGGAGATGAAGATTCAAACAAGAACTTGCTTCAAATGCTCGATATCTAATTAATAAGGTTTTCTACACCAAAACTTTAAGATTGTATTAGATCCAACGGAAGTAAGTCACAAGGTGACAAGCAAATCTAGTGATTCAAGCAAGAATCCAATAGATCGAGTGAATCAACAATGTTCTCAACCCAGATATAGGTGCAAACAAGCAACTATAAATCCAAATGACTATAGAATTTAACAAATTGGAGCACAAAATAGAAATTAAAAGCACCATCAGAAATAAATTTACCACAAGTTGAAAAGATACACCATAATTAGCCCCCAAAGACTTTGATTTTATTGATCAAAAATAATGTTATAGAGCTTCTAGAGCCAGATACACCATCAAAAGATGATTACAATGAGGAGCCTCATGCTCAATTTATAGAAAATAGAGAGATCTAGATCCTCCTCCAAGTGGAAAATGGCAAGGTCCAAGAAGTTGCACAATTTTGACTTGATCCTGGAGAATAACAACTACTAAGGATGAAGAAATTCGAATTCCATAATAAACCCCTTTTTCCTGGTCCAAAAAATATTATTTTGAACTTTTTTCTCAAAAGATCATTTTTGACTTAACCACCTTGCTCCATAGGCTCAATTTTCCTTAAAACGTTGATTTTTCCCTTGATGGAGGACCTTGAAAAATTAATTTCTTTTGGACCCACGAATTTTCTTCAACCAACTAGACCCAGAAAATTATTTTTCTTAAAAAAATTATCTTCTTGGCCCCATCGATTTTTTTTGTGGATTTTTTTGCCTTGGAATTGAGTTTGTCAAATTTAATTTTTCCTCGGGAAAGACCGCCTTCTCCAAAAATCCGTTTTTCAACATGGAGAGACTTTTATTTTCTCACAAATTTAATTTTTTTAATATTTTCGAGCTAATTTTTTGGCTTTTTTTTTGCTAGAAAACCCAAAATAAAAATGGTGTAGTCTAACTTATATACAAAATAGATTTTTTCACCAAAATCCAATAAAACAATTTCAAGAAAGAACATGATTTTTTGCTGTTTAAAATGCATTTTTGAATGCATAAATGGATTCAGCACCCCAAAAAAACCCCTAAGGCACTCAAAATCTACAAATTAAACAACTTAAACTAAGTTTTTAAAAAAATTTGCCGAATTTTGGTTACAATTAACCAAAAAAAATGTCGTGAAAAAAACCATTTCGTCTATAGGTTAGACTACGCCAATAAAAATAATTTGAGGGGCCAAACATAATTTCAACCCTCAAAATGTGTCTAAACACAAAGTTGAGGGGTAGAGGTTCCAATTATGAGTACTTTGCCCCATTCACCTTTTACAAACATTTGATTTTACAATTTACATCCAAATAATTATTTTAATATTTAAAAGTAGACACTTAACCAAATTTTGTGAGACTCAAGACATGATCTAGTATGATAATTATACATAGATTCAATACACTAGGACTCACTTAAGACATCACCATCGAATCCCACCCTAGCTTTTGAGGTATATCTAGGAGAAAAACTCTGCTAATTATGTGTCCAGAAACACAAATAATTAGGGAGGTTAAAAAACTCCCTAAGATGAAACTTGTTCATGAAAATTCCTAAGCTTACCTAGGTGTGTTACATGGTTTCATAGTCATACTAGAATCATTTTTACAATAAAGGCCCACAAGGCTGCAGAATTTGGGTTTACATGGCTTGACAAAATGTTGAAAGATAATGATGATCTCTAACTACTTGAGCATGATGAAGTGCTTTGAAAAAATGTACGCTGCTATAGGGTGATTGACACGGAGTAGTCAACAGGGGGAAAACCCAAAAACCAATTCTTCTTCTTTTATTAGATATTTATCAAATATTTAGCTGAGATACAAAGTATAATAAGAATGATACATATGTCTTTCATCATCAATCACATTATGCCTCATAAAGCCAACCTAGGATCATATAGGATCCTCATAAGTCAATCAAAGAGGCATTCTCAAAACCTCTGATAGGGTTGCCTCCAAATCATTGTAGGTAGCATAGATCTTTGTCTCAAGTAGCATACAATTACTGTCATAGGAGCACATACCGTTGATATGTGTCATTGTCAAATATCACTGTCATAAGTATAAATAACGTTGCCCAAACATCACTATCATATGTGCCAATAGCACTGTCCAACCATCATTGTCATCTATAGCACAACTCAAACATCACTATCATATATTACTGTCATAAGCACTGCCAAAGATCTGTCATAACTCTGCCATATATCTGTTAATTTTTGTAGCATCGAAGGTGTTCTAGTGTCGAAACTTTGTGGAGAGGCTAAAACACATGAATTCTCCATAACCCAATAATCATTTCTAAAAATTCCACCTAAAAGTGTCTCAATTATGTCATTAGCCTATTTTTAAATATTTTCTAAGTCTAAACTTAGGAAAAAGGGTTAATTAATTAATATTAAATGAAATAAGGTGTGAATCATCTAGAAAATCACAGGGATCGACCCAGATATGATCTTAGCCCATGATTGAGTTTTAGTCTTGGTTGTTGGAGTCCCAACAAAAGATTATAAGAAGTTGATGGGTAGGAGGACACACACACAGAGATCGATTTACTTGGAGAGTTCAATTTTTCCAAAGGCAATAGACGGAAGAGTTCGAGCTAGAGAAGGAAGCAGAGACAAAGAGGGGCAAAGACAGTGATCCAGAGGAAGTTTTCCAGTTTCGGAGAGGCAACAGCAAGAGGTCGAGTTATTCCCCGTGAGGCAGCGCAAAGGACTGCGCAGACAGCTTCATAGGGCAATTCAATTCTACTGTGGGAAAATCCGATTCAACTTCCAGAGGCCAAAAAAGTCTTCCAAAAGGGGGGAGAATCGTTTCCAGTGGCAGAGACAAGTTGAACGACTTGATCAGACCCAGTTTCGAGCTAGACATCAAAGGGCTTGTGTAAGCACTGCGCAAAGGCCTACGCAAAGGGTCCAGGAGGACGAGTTTTCTTAAGCAAAGTTGTGTCGAGGTTGCTTGTGGAGGAAGGGAAATTCCCTTGGATAATTTCCGCCAGATTTTCTTGTTGTGGATTGCAGTTTTTCGACATCTAGATTGTACTCAGAATTTCACTACAGCATAATAATAAAAACCCTTAATTGCTACATCGGTTCTCCCAAGTCATTTTTTCAGGGGACATTTGTCCAAAAATAAGTGTCAATTTTTTTAGGTGTATACGCCAGAATATTTCTCAGTTTCTAGCACTATTATTTTCCGCAATACTTTTGTGAATATTGCAGTGTGTTTATTTCGTTGTTGTCGTAGTAATAAACTGCTAATTTAATTAACACTTAAAAGAAATACTCAACATGGTAATGGAGCTAAGGTGACACATCAAGGAAAGGGCATCTCAAGAACATCTACAAGGTTGAAGCACCAAGCCAAGAAGTCTCAATCACATGAAGGACAAGAAGGTCTACCATCCATCATTCATCAAGGAACACTACAAAGCAAGAAGAAAAGCCTTATATAAAGGCACCTACAAGAAGAACAAATCAAGGAGGGACCTACATCAAGCTACAAGTCATCAAGCAATTCCATTTGGAGAAAGCAACTTGAAGAACATCAAGATTGAAGAAAGGCAAGCCATCAAGCCTTCAAGAAGAAAGCAAGTCCACTACATCTAAAACTCTATCAAGTAAGTATATGTCCCCTTCTGAATATACCTCAATGTCTTTTTGTAAGGAAAGCAACAAATTGGTTGGCACCAATAACTTCCTTGCATGGAAGAAGAGGATTGATTTACTTCTCAAAGAGAATGGACTTCTAAACCACATCAAAGGGAATAACACTTCCCTGCTAAGGAAAAAACTCAAGCCTTAGCCAAGTACAATAAGGATGAGACAAGAGCTCAAAGGATTCTAATAAAATCTATCAAGGACTCTCTCATTCCTTATGTCTCCAAATTTGAAACATCAAAAGAAATATATGATAAACTAACAAAGTTATTCTCGGTAAGCATAGTTGGAGAAGTGATATCTCTATGAAATGATTTGTACAAGATGAAGATATCAAAGGAAGGAATAGCTCCCTACTTCATGAAGATCTCTTAGATGAGGGATCAACTTCAAGAGCTAGGAGAAGTCATGTCTGACAGAGAAATGACAATTGTAGTACTCAATGCTCTACTTGAGGATTGGGGCAACTTCACATCAAGCATATATGCCAAGAAGGAATCTACCCCACTAAGTGAACTATGGTCTCTATGCAAGATAGAAGAAACTAGACTCAAACTAAAAGATGATGTGGGATCAAAGGAGCAAGCATTTGCTACTATGGCCACGAGAAAAGTTTGGCAAGTTTGGTCCACGAAGAACAAGCAATAGAGATATGTCAAAAGTCCAATGCTTTGGATGCCAAGAATATGGACACTACAAAAGGGATTGTCCTAAACTTAATAAGGAAAACAACAACAAAAGAAAAAGGGAAGACACTCATGTAACTCAATAAGTGAAAGAAGAAGACAAGAAGCAGAAGAAGGAAGATCCTCCAGATCTCTACTATGACTAAGTCAACCTCTTTTCTTAAAGTCTTCTTTCAAAGTTTTGAGTAGTATAAGAGCATGTAGAAATAGAATAGAATGCATGGTTAAAGATATCTTCTAGAATATTGGAGCATGATAGATATAGCTCAAGATATTCATATAGAAGGAGCATACCTATTATAGGAACTCATCCACAATGAAAGAATAATTGATCATGATTAAGAATCTTAGAAGGTCTCTATCATCAAAAGGAAGAAACATTTGCAGGGTAAGGGTCTTCAAGATCCTCAGATAGAATCTTCAAAAGAAGGTACATAAACAAGAGCAAATGCCTCATTGGGAGTCCCATTCATGGGATTCAAGGAAAAGGATGATATGCAGGCAAGCAAAGATGAAGCAAGAAGGGCCATCCCAAGGACAATCAAATGAAGCCAAGATGATCAAAGGAGAATCAAGATGAAGTATGTATGCATCAAAGTTAAGTCATGTCATCATAAATATATTATTAAGTCATGGGAATAGTTCTATGAAATGATCAAGTATAAAAGGATCTCTTTCACTAATGACATGCTCAAAGGCATGTACTACAATGCAATGAAGGTCAACATAAAGAACTGCTCCCATGAGGAGTATAAGGTGGTTGACAAATCATCCGAGAAGAAGCAAATGAATAAAGAGATCAAGCATGTGAAGAACACCATGGTCACAAAGAATCATTATCTGACAAGATCCATTAAAGACATCTCCCGAAAGAAGGCATGACAACTCTGACAAAGGAAGAAAAAGATCAAAGGACCCTTGACACCTATGAAGGCCTTGGAGATATCAAGATGCAGATAACTGATTCAACTCAACAAATATGTCATGATGGGGAGCCATCCAACAAAAGCACTATTTGAAGTTGAAGCAATATCACGATGAAGTCATGAAGGGCTACTAGATCGAAGTATGGGAACAAACAAGTACAACTAAGCATCCATGTGATACGTATTATGAAGCATATACAAGATGACAAAGGGGTAGCCGGATGACAAAAGGACCTGATATATATCAAGAAGGCCACTTTCCACGAAGGGAGCAATGACATGACAAATCAGGAAGGAAAGTGATCGATGGTCAGTGCCCTACCAAGAAGAAGTTCAGACAAAGACTTCATGACATCGAAGGAAAGAAGGAGATCAAGCAACTGAAGGACTCACGACGAAGAAGTTGTTGATGAATGAACAAGTCGCTAGCTAAGAGGGAGTTCTAACAAGTTCCAACTACAAAGGAGCTTTGGCAAGTTCCTTGTCAAAGGAAACTTGGGCATGTCTTCCTCAATTAAGAGGAAGAGATAGACACAACATTCTTGTCTTCACTTGGGAAGAAAGAATGGGAGGATTGCGTAATCATCTGGCATCTGATGCTCTTTGAGGATGTGTAGGGCATCCAAGACAAGAGTAGGCAAGAGGACCGATATTCTTTGAGGGTTGGGAACCCAAAACAAGAATAGTCCTAGAATGTCATACTCAGTGAACACCCGGATGGATATGTACCTTGAGAGACAATGACTAAGGTGTCTATAAGTCATTGGTCTCGCCAACATTGTGCTCTGATCTTATGAGAGATAGAGTTGTTAGTCAAGGCCTTGCTATGAACAATGTTGGCTACTATAATGCTATAACAGATCGATTTCCAATCCAGTTTCTCTTATGTGAATTCTTTAAGATTGAAAAATAGCAAAACACCTTGTAATGATTTATGAATACCTCCCTGGTTAAGAGGGAGTGTTGAAGAAAGTGTAACTAGGTTCGGTCTTCATAAATGTACCTTTGATATTTGTATTTATTGAAGAAAAGAAATATTATTTTTGTTATATTTATCAATGAGTTTCTTGCTCATTGAAATAGGTCTAGCACATGTTAAAGAGTTATAGGTGAGTCAAAGAGTCAAAAGAAAATGTTGAAGACCTTAAGGGCATGTTACACCATGTATATGTTTTTATAAGAGTCAAAGAATATCCCTCCAAGAAAAGTCAAAGTCCTCTCCATGCAATGACATCATCAAAGGAGCAAAAACGATGCAAAGGAAGTCAAGTCGACCTACTGTCCTCTAGTCAGCGTCAAGTCGGCCTAAAGGAGGGGCAGTCCTCTATATATAGAGGTTGTCCACTCCTCCAACGATAAGCATTCTTCACCTCTGAAATCAGCGAAGGTAGAAAGAAAGATAAAGGGCAGCGAAGCTAATAGAAGGACAAAGGAAGAGTCTGCAAGGGTAGTGAAGAAAGGAGGAGGAAGACCGAAGTGTAATAGGGTTGTCTTAAAGCCTATTACAGTCACACATGCGAAGAAAGAAGCCTCTTCTTGCGGTCATTACAGCACTACTATCACAGTCATATAATCTCGTTGGTTGGGCTCGATAATTAGGCCTCTCACTCGAGCGAAGAACAAGCTCTCTTAAGCAAAGGAGGAAGAGGTCAATCTCACAAAGAATCCCCTCACATACGCAAAGAAATAAGGTTGCACTACTATCACAACAAGTCTGCAACTATATCTCAAGAAAGAGCTCAGTTGGGCAAGAGAGAAAGGTCTCCTCATATGTGAAAGAATCCACTAAGAATCAAGGAGAAATATCTCTTCTAGAGCTAGCATAAACAAGGCTCATCACCAGTTGTCAAAGCAAGGAGGAGGACAAAGTGCCGGGGAACGAAGCATCAGGGAACAAAGTGCCAGAAGTAGGAAGACGAAGTGCCGGGAAACAACGTGTCGGAAGAAGGAAGGACTTGACTTGTGCTTGGAGGACATTCTTGGCAAGGATCTACGGTTTAGCATTGATCAATAAGAAGCTTCAATAAGAGAAATTTACGACAGGGTTTTCCTCTCTAAGAGAGAGGTTTTTCCCTGGCAGAGAGCCAACATCTTGTGTTCTTGTTCTTATGTTTTGGTAGCAGTACGATGAAGTAAACACACATGCATTAATAATAAGAAGAAGACGATTAAGTTAACAAGATAAATTGTAAAAGAGCTTCACAAATTGTTATCAAGTCTAGAAGAATCCTACTATACCCCATTGCCTTAGATTCTTCAACAGTAAGAGGGTCTCTCCACAACTCCAAGTCGTTCACGGAACATTAAGAATTTGACCTTCCCCAGGGGCTTCATAAGAATATCAGCGACCTGATCATCAGTCCCAATATGACAGAGCCTTATTGCTCCCCATTGTACCATATCGCAGATAAAGTGGTACCTGATATCAATATACTTGGAGCTGTCATGAAACATGGGATTCTCATAAAGACGAATCCCACTTTGGTTGTCGCAATAGATCACGGTGGTATCCAGCACATGTCCAAACAGCTCAATAAAGAGCTTCCTCAACCAAACAGGCTTCACAGGAGGTCATACTAGCATCAATGTATTCAGCCTCAGTGGTGCTCAAGGCAACCGACTTTTGTTTCCTGCTCATCCATGATATCGAAGCAGAACCTAGAGAGAAGCAACATCCAAATGTGCTTTTGCGATCCACCACACTGCCAGCCTAGTCTGCATCAGAATAACCATGGAGCCTCACATTCCCAACAATGTATCTCAGTCAATAAGTGATTGTGCCCCGAAGATATCTCAAGAGATTCTTGGCAGCAATCCAATGTATGTGATGAGGCTCGACCATAAACTAACTCAATGTATTCACTGCAAAACATATGTCCGAATGGGAGTTCACCAAGAACATCAGGGCCCCCACGAGTTGACGATACTCAGAAGGATTTCCCAAATCGGGCCCAACAGCACTTCCACATAACTTCATGAAGTTATGTTCCATCGAATTAGTCACGGACTTGCAGTCCACCATCCCAAATCTTTCAAGTAGCTTCATGATGTATTTTCCTTGAGAAAGGAAAATCTCACCTTCCTTTTGCCAGACCTCCAACCCTAGGAAGTAATGCATCAGTCCTAGGTCCTTCATCTCGAATTCGGAAGCCAACTCCCTCTTACATTGATGAATGAGAGGTTCTGCACCAATCAGAAAGAGATCACCCACATAAAGTACCACTATGAGAGGTATACCATTCTCAACATTAAAGTAAAGGTTTGGATCAGCGTCACTTCTCGTAAATCCCAGCGTCATCAAATAGTTGTCAATCCTCTCATACCAAGCTCGGGGAGCTTGCTTCAACCTGTTAGTCCTTACACTCTCCTAGGCTGAAGAATCGACAAAGGTAATCTCAAACCACTTCAGCTCAGTAGCTAGCCCTACTAAGCATAAGAGGGATCTCTCTAAGTCTCTTATCTGTGATATGACTTTAAAGCAAATGAATTTTAGGCTAGATATGTGTATTTGTTTGTTTGTTTGTGAAAATTTCGTTTTTTAAGGATTTGTTTAACTTAGGGATTGGAGCCACATATAGGTCTAGGCTATGGGAATGCAGGAGCAAACATAAGAAGGAGCTAGATTTCAAAAGCCATGGTGTAATTTGAGAATTTGTCAGTGTAGTATTGTTAATTTTAGGTATGTTCTATGCTTAGAGCAATTTATTTCAATTTTCACAGTTAGCTCAATATCTTTTCCAAATTAGCAATCACATCGGCATTAAAGTAAGCTGCAGATAGAACATAAACATAAATCGCAGAAGACAAGCCAAGACAAGAGGACACAAGATGTGGCGCTAGCCAGGCACAAACCCTAATGTGGGGAAACCCTTGATCAATTCTTCTTATATGTTCTTCAATAGTTCAGCACAGAGAGAGAGATAATACGCTTACAACAGAAGTTAACACTTTGACTTATCCAGATAAGAACATAGATCATCTCTAAGAAGATGATACATGAGATCAGTTGAAGACATGCTACATCAACTGATTCTCCAAGGTGACTCCACCTATCGTTGTGCTGCATTTCGTCATCATGCTGCACTTCACCGCGCTACACCATGTTGCACCCATCATCACTATGTTGCATCTCATCACGCTTCATTAATCACGATTGTACCCATCATTGTACTGCATTATGTGCCATTGCAACACCATGTTGTCGTACTGACCTATGCTCTAGTTGCACCTTGCTTGCTTGTTGTCCCTTGCTTGCTTGTTGTCCCTAGCATGCTTGTTGTCCTTAGCATGCTTGCTATTGCATGCTAGTTGTAACATTGCATGCTTGGTGTATTTGTTGCCAAGTACCATACAATTGTCCCAATGTTAGTTAGTTGTCCCTCGCATGCTGCTCTCCTTCAGAGATAGATGCTCCGACAATTCCCGACAGTTCCGACAGTTGCCACTGTTCCTCATAGTTCCTGGTAGTTTCTGGCAGTTCCCAACAGTTCTGGCAGTTACCAGCAGTTCTGCCAATTCCCGGCAATTCCCAGTTGTTCCTTGCAGTTCCAGCAGTTTCCGACAGTTTCGGCAGTCCCGACAGGGCCAGCAGTTCCTGGCAGTTCCAGTAGTTCCGGTAGTTCCAGCAGTTCCGGCTGTTCCCGGCAGTTTCGACAGTTTCGGCTTCTGCCCTCTAGATTAGGGCAGCGTTATCCCTTAGGATCTCTCCTCCTACTAAAACCCAAAGACAAGTAGAGAGGAAGAGATCCCAAGTGTGTTGAAAATGACTTGAAGGCCACCTTTATTTATACTAAAACATTGAACACAAGTGGGGTTTATTTGGTTGTTGGCCGACCTTGACAAATTGTCCCATAACACAAATAAATTCATATCTCCATGAATACTTATCGAAATCGGATGATCTTTAGATCAATCCTACACCTCTCAATGAGAGGGATCCAAGAAAAATATCAACTTCCATTAATAAGATGACCCGCGTGGAGTTTGGCCCTAGTTGCCAATTTTAACACTCCCTCTCAACTAGGGAGAACTCCATCCGCTAATCCATATGTCTGACTGTACTATCTCTGCCATCAATGCCCTGCACTGCTCTGCTCTGCTGAACTCTGCTCTACTGAGCTATGCTTTGCTTTGCTCTGCTATGCTGAACCATGAAGAAGAAGAATTGATCGAGAATGTCTCATACCATTCTCTACTGACCCGAAGTCAGTTTCATCTGAAGAGAGTGTGTCACATCACTCTTACTGGCCCGAAGTCCATTTTATTGATCCCAGATCAATATCAAAAGAGAGTGTCTCAAACCACTCATATTGATCCCAGATCAATGGAGGTCATCCTAGCATAGGGAGTACGGTAGATACATCAATGCATTCATCGATAGTACTACTATGGTCCCTAACCCCATTTCCCTACTCATTGATCAAATGAGAGGTACTTCCCATGAGTCCCAGACTACATGGGTAGGATGCTTCGACAGGAGAACTAATCATCCTGTCCACAGGAGAACAAATCATCCTGCCCCACAGTCACCACGAGAGAACTAATCATCCCGGCCCACAGGAGACCTAATCATCATGTTCCGCAGTTGCCACGGGAGAACTAATCATCCCGACCCACAGGAGAACTAATCATCCCGGCCCACAGGAGAACTAATCATCTTGTTCCACAGTTTCCACGGGAGAACTAATCATCCCGGCCCACAGGAGAACTAATCATCCTGTTCCACAGTCGCCACGGGGTATCACAGGGGAAGGTTGAACTTGTCATCTTGTACGTAGCGCACCACCAGGGGAGGGTGAGTCGCCCTATGGTCATATGTTGCTCCAATAAGTACCCCAAGCCCCCCAGAGCTCCTAGAGCTCCATGCATACAACATGCAGGACCCTTATATGAAGGTCTCTCAATGACTCCAAGTCGTTCGGGAAAGTCACAAATTTGACCTTTCCCTGGGGCTTTAACAAAATGTCTGCAACTTATATATCAGTCTCAATGTGATGGAGCCTCCTCACTCATCGACTTACCATATCCCAGATAAGGCAGTATCTAATGTCTATCTGTTGGAGCAATCATCGAATACAGGATTCCTCAATAATCGAATCCCCCCTCTAGTTGTCACAGAGAATCACAGTGGTATTCATCATGTGTACAAACAACTCACTTAAGAGCTTCTGCAACCATGCAGCTTCACACGAGATCATACTCGTAGTTATGTATTTGGTCTCGGTGGTGCTTATAGCAACCAACTTTTTCTTCATGCTCATCCATGATATCGAACCAGAATCCAAAGAGAACTCACACTGAGAAGTGCTCTAGTGATCCTCCACACTGCCTGCCCAATCAGCATTCGAATAATCATGCAGTTTCATATTTTTGGCAGTGTATCTCGATCCATGAGAGATTGTGCCCCGAAGATATCTCAGAAGATTCTTGGCACCAATCCAGTGAGGCTCAACCAAATATGAGCCCACCATGCTAACTGCAAAACATGTCCGGACGGAATTTCACCAAGAACATCAACGCGAATGAGTTTATGAAACTCAGAGGCATTTCCCAAATCTGTTCCGACATCACTACCATATAACTTTTGAAAGTTAAGATCCTCGAGGTAGTCACAGGCTTGCAGTTTATCATTCCACATCCGGAATCCAACTCCCTCTTACTTCTGCAAATGAGAGGGTCTGCACCTGTCAGAAATAGATCGTCCTCATAAGGTGTCAGTATGAGAGGTTTATCATCCACAAACTTCAGGTAATGGTTTGGATCGGTTTCATTCCTAGCGAATCTCGGCTTCATCAGACAACTATAAATCCTCTCATACTACGCCCGGGGTGTTTTTCTTCAAGCCATAGAGGGCTTTCTTCCACCTGTATACATGAGATTCCTGATCATGAATCTCAAACTCCTCGAGTTGTTCCAAACCTGTGGACCTTCTGCATGAGGGGAATGGTCCACTTATAAGATTTTCCTTCGGTACATCTCAGACTTGTACCTTCATGCTCTTCTTGAATTCAGGCATCCCTATCACCATCTCACTCACATCGAGTAGGGCCCCATAGGTAGACCTCTGGTGTTATAGATGCAATATGTCAATTGACATGATCCCCAATGGACCATCCTGCAACTTGATACAAATTGACAACTTTGAACCCATGAGAAAAAGCATCTTTGAATGCCACCCTGAAACCTTTGACTTCCATTTCCGAGATGGACACCAGGTTCTTTTTGTGATCAGGTACATAAAAGAGATTCTATAAATGAATCGAGTTACCCTCATTCAATTGAGGGGTAAAATTCCCTACACCCTTTCCGAGATAGCTGGCATCGGCTCCAAGTATAATCCCGCAATTGTTTCTCTCTACCAAATTAGAGAGTGCACCCTACTATCTGATGAAGTGCCTTGAAGCACTACAATCAATAAGCCAAATTCCCAAGGAATCTGAAGGAGAGGGCCAATACAAGATAATGCTTCTTTATCTTATCAAAAACAACATTTGATTCTTCATACCTGGGGTTCCTTGCTTTCTTTGAAAAGTCGTCCATTTCCTTGATGACCTGCATTACCTGTCATTCCTCTGATCATTGAAGATGTCCCTGGAATGATTGTTATCATCATCAAGTGATGTGTCCCTACCACAGACACTCCTTTGCATAACGGCCGAACTTATCACAACCAAGGCATCTGCCTTTCCTTCCACCCTTAGATCCGAACTTCCCAATGAAGTGATCTTTAGGTAGGCCATTAGAAACTTCCGCTGCGCCATTCTGATAATATTCTCTGCTTCGACTTCACCCTCAATGAATTTGAAGAGGGATGAGGAATCCACTGATCCTTTTGTTCTTTCCCAACTGTGTTCAATGATTGCTCTTTCACTCTTGCTTGGGCATTGTCTTCACCTCAGCTCTGATACCATGTTAATTTTAGGTATGTTCTATGCTTAGAGCAATTTATTTCAATTTTCATAATTAGCTCAATATCTTTTCCAGATTAGCAATCACATCAGCAGTAAAGTAAACTGCAGATAGAACATAAACATAAATCGCAGAAGACAAGCCAAGACAAGAGGACACAAGATGTTGCGCTAGCCAAGGACAAACCCCAAAGTGGGGAAACCCTTGATCAATTCTTCTTATATGTTCTTCAATAGTTCAACACAAAGAGAGAGAGAGAGAATACGTTTACAACAAAAGTCAACACTTTGACTTATCTAGATAAGAGCATAGATCATCTCTAAGAAGATGATACATGAGATCAGTTGAAGACATGTTGCTTCAACTGATTCTCCAAGGTGACTCCTTCACCTATCGTTGTGTTGCATTTCGTCATCATGTTGCACCTCACCGCATTGCACCATGCTGCACCCATCATCACTATGCTGCATCTCATCACGCTTCATTAATCATGACTATACCCATCACTGTACTGCATTATGTGCCATTGCTACACCATGTTGTCGTACTGACCTATGCTCTGGTTGCACCTTGCTTGCTTGTTGTCCCTTGCTTGCTTGTTGTCCCTAGCATGCTTGTTTTCGTTAGCATGCTTGTTGTCCTTAGCATGCTTGTTGTTGCATGCTAGCTGTCCCTTGCATGCTAGCTGTAACATTGCATACTTGGTGTATTTGTTGCTAAGTACCATACAACTGTCCCAATGTTAGTTAGTTGTCCCTTGCATGCTGCGCTCCTTCGGAGATAGATGCTCTGACAGTTCCCAACAGTTCCGGCAATTCCGACTGTTCCTGGCAGTTCCGGCAATTCCCAGCAAGTTTCGGTTGTTCCCGGCAGTTCTCGGCAATTCCGAGCAATTTCGGCAGTTCCCGGCTGTTCTAGCAATTCCCGGCAGTTCCAGCAGTTCCCGATAGTTCCCGGCTGTTCCAGCAATTCCCGGCAGTTCCAGCAGTTCCGACAGTTTCGGCAGTTCCTAGCGGTTCCAGCAGTTCCTGGCGGTTCCGGCAGTTCCAACTGTTCCCGGCAGTTCCAGCAGTTCCGGCTATTCCCGGCAATTCCGGCTTCTGCCCTCTAGATTAGAGCAGCGTTATCCCTTAGGATCTCTCCTCCTACTAAAAACCAAACACAAGTAAAGAGGAAGAGATCCCAAGTGTGTTGAAAATGACTTGAAGGACACCTCTATTTATACTAAAACATTGAGCACAAGTGGGGTTTATTTGGTTGCTGGCCGACCTTAACGAATTGTCACATAACACAAATAAATTCATATCTCCATGAATACTTATCGGAATCGAATGATCTTTAGATCAATCTTACACCTTTCGATGAGAAGGATCCAAGAAAAATACCATCTTCCATTAATAAGATGACCCACATGGAGTTTGGCCCTAGTTGCCAATTTTAACAAGTATAGAGGATATAGTGTGGAAGAAACTTATGAGCATAAATAAACATGATTTCATTAGCTTAGGAAGACAAAACACATAACTATGAAAACCAAATGACAAAGCTTGAAAAACAAGAATTCTGAGTATTTTATCACAAGGCATTCATAGAAAGAAGAGATATAATGTAGATAAAGATGTTTAGACCATGAGAAAACAAAAAGAATGAAGTACAAGCACCATGAACTCACTGGGCTAGAGTTCCTTGAAAATAGTTGCAACCTGTATCCGTATTAACTGAAAGATGATTACAATGCAAGCCTCCTTCACAAAAAGTTTAACCCACTTCTCCTTAGAAGAAATGATACATATAGACTCTCCTAGACCACTTGCTCACCTTCAGGAATTGAATTCCCTGGTGGAGACACTGACTCCAAGATTCTCAACCAACAGGTGAGAATAAGAAGGTGAAACTCAAACACTTCAAAAAGAGTTTGTTTAGGAGCTTGCTTCTTTTATGAGGCCTAATAAACATCAAAAACAACCTATAATATACATTTATTCATGCCTACATCACCTAGCCTCATAACTAGTGCCATTACATAGATAATCTTGACTTTGACCAAGTCAGACTAGAAACTAGAAATTTTGTGCAGTGAAATTTTCCAAATAAAAACACAGAAAGTGCAGAAGCGCAGCGCCAACTTTGAGTTTATTTTTAGGTGCCTTCCACGGGTCAAAATGCAAATCTGAGAGAACGGTCAACTAGCCCATCAAGTCTAGTTTCCAGTACAGTTTGAATTCCTGAATTTGGAGCATGGGAAGACCTTCAAAAATCCATTCTCCCAAGGTCGCTCCAAAAGCACAGCGCCAGTCAAAAAATGGTCCAGAATGCTAGTTTTTTGCCACTTTTTTGGATTTTTCTCAAAAACTAAGTCACCTCTACAAAATCTAGGCAAATGGGATTTTAGAGGATAGCAAGACCTTTCCAAAAATGTACACCTTTCCTCAAATGGAGGCTTGAGGAAAAAGTGCAGCGCCTTGCAGCTGAATTTCTGAACTTAGGCCAAAATTTGTCAAAAAACTCAAAATGCTCAGAATTTGCTCAAAATTGGAGGGAAGGTGTAAAAATAGGTTTGTTATAGCTTCATGGATGCTTCAGCGAGCATCTCCAAGTTTCCCTCATCCTTCTGGTCTTTTTTGACCTCCTTGAGCTTGTTTTCAAGTTGTTTTACCTTGACATTGGCGACCGTGTTTTCAGCTTGATAGTGATGCACCATGTGTCAGAGCAATTGATTGTCTCTGTTTGCCTTCTCAAGGACCTTCTCCAAGTGTTCATTCACCCTATTAAGCCAATATTCTTTATCTTGATGAACCTCTAGGGTGATCCTATCTTCTAGGTCAAGATCCACATTAAGCAAAATTTGTTCTTGTTCCTCTTACAAAGCTTTCTTGAGGCCTCTTGTTCTTGGTCTTTTCCTTTTTCCTCTCACCACTGATGCTTCAGGCTCGCTTGATGTCATGAACTCCTTACCTTTGTCAATTTGCTGCATTAACTTAGCTTTTTCCTTTTCTAGTATCAACTCCTTTGCTTTGAGTTCATTGTTTTCCTGTTCAAGGAATGATATGACATACTTTGCCCTTTCCAAATTGATCGCCAGCTCTTTGATTTGGTAGTCCTTATCCCTAATAGTCTGTCTCATGTTTGTGGTCTGATCCTCAGTCTCTCGATCAATTAGTTCAAACTCATGTTCAACTATGTCTTTATCCTTTGTTGTCAATTCCTGCTTTGTCAATGAAGAAGGCTTGGCCCCTTTCTCTCTGTAAGAAGAAAACACAAGCCTCTGCCCTTTCTTATACACTTTAGTCACCTCAGGTTTGGATCGCTGAGTCTTCTCCATTGTTTTGCTAGATGAACCCACCTCTGTTTGTTGTTTTGGCGCGCTTGGAGACTGAGATGCTGCATTTTCCTCATGCCGTTTCAAGGCTGCTTCCAAAAAGGCTTCCCAAGCCATACCTCTCTCTGCCTACTGGTGAAGGAAAATGGTTTTGATGAGACTCTGATGGAACAAGCTTGGGGAGTGCTCTTTTTCCTTTAATATTATCTTTTCAAACATTTTGGAAATGCTCTTGAATAGATAATTACACATGTTGAGTGGCTTTTGAGATGTGAAATGCATCAGGAGGCGAATATGATAGGCATAAAACCTGGAGAATCTACCTTCACAAGTGAAGAACCTCATGACAGTTTTCATTGAAGGGGCATATTTCTCATATAAATATTTGAAAGGCAAGAGGTGAGTATGTGTATCTCTGTATGGTGTTTTTAAGAAATGCTTGTAGTTTTCAAGATCTAGGTTCATTCCTTTGAACCAATATTCGCCATTGTCCGGTAACCCAATTGCTATTGAGATGGAGGCCACTAAGAAACTGAACTCAATACCAGCAATGACAGCAATCTCTCCTTTCAGTTGTGTTGCTACCCAATCTGTTAGTTGCTCATGAAATCTTGCCTCACTCACCCTTTTACAAAATTCCAAGCAGTGGACATCCTCAAAGCATTGTTTGATGAAAGGATAGGAGTTGATTGTGTTGCAATTTGATGGTTCATATCTGAGGATCATCCCTCCTTTGTGTTGTCTCTTTCTTTCTGGCGAACATTCTACCTCCATGATGACACAAAGCCCTAGCATCAAGAAGCAAAAATAAGATGTGAGGTGTGAATGGAAATGAAGTGATATGTAGGTGATTTTGACAAAATGATGGAAGGGGTCTTGGGAAAGGTGAAATGACTTTGAAAGCTGATGAAAATGAGTGGAGAAATAGTGGAAAGATGCTTTGCTTGTAGGTGGAAACAAGAGGATTTATGATGAAATTTGCCAAAAAAAACCTCTAGGAATGAGCTAGGGTTTTGCTTTTTGAGTGTTTAAACTTTGTTTTGAGATGGATAAAATGGTCAAAATGGCTCATTAAACGTGTATGCAAGTGTAGGATATCATTTTACATGTTTTGGAAATCAAAAATAATGATGCCCATTTTTACCCTAACATTTCCCATGCAAAATTTGCTACAAACCCTAACTTGAAGAATTATTGACATGAGATGAAATTGGGAAAGCAAAAGATGGAGGATGATGATGTACTTACTTGTTCCTTAGCTTAGAATTCAGTGAAATCAAGCTTGCAAGTGAAAAAATAAATTTTGGGAGAGTTTTGATAAATTTCGGGGCACTCTATCCTGCGCACAACGCAGTGTTCCTACACGCAGCGCCAAAGCGTAGTGCAGTGCTTCTACGTGTAGCACCTGTCTCCTAAGCGTAGCGCAACGCTTCTATGCACAGCGCCTTCAAATTTTTGCTAATTTCTCCTAGGAAGACAAGTTTTTTGCTTTTTGGGGCGAGAGAGCTTGATGATAAAGAGTGAGTAGGATATGAATGAAGGAGTTTTGGGCTTTTTGAGTTTATATAGGGAAAATTTCCTCACTTTTTCAAAAAGAAATGGGACCCACCCTCCTTTAGAAACTGATTTTCACTTTATGAAGACAGATTTTACCTTTACCATTGCAAAACAGAGATGTCCTTTGCTTTCCTGAGTGTTGGAGCTTCTTTTTCTGGAACCTTTGATATCATGAGAGTATGAGGAGTGTGTGAAAAATCAAGATCAATTCTCCAAAAGTTGCTTTGTTATGTTTTACTCACTGCTGGTTTTATTCATGGAAATGATGGACCTTGGAAACCCTAGCAACCTAATGGATGACCTGAGTCTTAATGGAATGATGATGATGACTGACCCATTTTCATTGTGGCATCTTCATAAAGTGTGATAGGTGACCAACATGAGTGAATTTTCAAACAATGACTTCATCTTTAGACTGACCATACAATGACCAAATTTGTTGTGTAAACCTAGTAACAGAAAAAATTGATTTTGAAAGCCTGGAAAAACATGGTAAAAGCATTTTTGATCCAAGTGACAGACTAACAAGACCAACACTAACATTGCCTCCAATTGGGGATGGCAACTCCTTGGAGGTGTCAAGAACATCGTAGACCAAGTGACCTTATTCATTGGGCAATGGAGTCAACATGCATAAAAACTGACTTTTGACTTAAGACTGATTGACCTTTTGACATGAAAAAAACTGAATAAAAATAATAAAAATAGTGTTGATTTAAAGAGCCTTAGGGCCTTCACTTCAAGCTTCAAACTCTTATGACAGCTATCTGAAATGTTGGAAGTAAAATACACAACGATATGTACAATGATGATGACTGTTTAGGATTTTTTAGACATAGTAGTGCTTGAGAAGCCTACCATTGGTCGCCCCTCCTGAATAATTTTTTCCATCCATTTCTTCCAACAAGAAAGCATTCTTTCCTCTGAAGGCAGAAATTTTGTATGGTCCCTTCCATAAGTTTTCAAACTTACCATGTTTACCTTTGTCTTCATTTCTAGCATCCCACCGAAGGACTACATCTCCCAGATTGAAATTGTCTTCCTTGGTTTTGCGGTCATATATCTTTTTAATCTTTTCCTGGAGTTTGGATGTGTTTAGAAAAACTTCTTCTCTTGTCTATTGTAAATAAATTATCTGATTTATTCTCCTTTGTATGTCATGAGTTTCACTATCCAATTCCTGTAGGATTTTCATTACTGGGACAGCAAGAGATGAAGGAAATATTGTATCAACTCCATATACCCGCTGAAAAGGAGACATACCTATTGATTTTTTGGTGCTAACCCTGTCCGTCCATGAGACGTTGATGAGTTTTTTATGCCAATTATTTTTGTTTACCTCCAAGACCTTTTTGATGATGTTAACCAAAGATTTATGGGAAGATTCAGTAAGGTTGTTCCCTTACGGATGACAAGCAGTAGAATGTCCTAGCACAATATGATATTTGGCACAAAAATCCACCATTCTTTTTTATTTGAAAGCAGTAGCGTTGTCTGTTATTATTTTCTGTGGGCAGCCAAATCTAGACAAAATATTAAACTCCAAGAATTGAATGATGACAGAATCAGTAACCTGCCTGGTTGGGATAGCTTCAATCCACTTTGTAAAGTAGTCAGTGGCTGTTAATATCCATTTATGTTGTGTTGAAGATGAAGGATGGATTTCACCAATGAAATCAAGACCCCATTGTTGAAAAGGCGCTGAAATCAAAATGGGTTGTAGTCGTAATGGCAGAAGTTTCCTTTTTCCTTGAAAAATTTGACATTCATGGCAACTCATGATTGTTTTGTATGTATCGAAAAGAGGGTGGGCCAATAGAAACCAGCTCTTAAGATCTTGTTTGCTGTAGTTTTCCAAAAATGATGACCGCCACAATCTCCTTTATGAAAATCCATCATTATATCTTTAGCTTCATTTTCTACCAAACAATTCAGCAGCACACCTCCAGGATCTTTCCAAAATAAAACACCATCCAGAATACAATATTTTGAAGCTTTGAGTTTCAGCGATCTAGCTTTACCTTTGGGGACTTCCGAAGGAGGATTCAAGTGCTGCAAGACATAGACAATGTCGGAGTACCAAGGTGAGGACATGAACATGTCAGATACCTGCAAGAAAGGGTCGTCTTCTTCTAGTTCTTCTGATAGTGTAGCCATCAAATTAATATCTAGTGCATGTAAATTTGATTCCGCCATAAGTTTGGCTAACCCTTGTCCCTTGATGAGATTTGTAGGTTTTATCTCCAATTCATACTCCAGCATGGCTGCAATCCACTTTCCTCTTCTGCCTTCAGGATCTGTTTGCACAAGAATTTCTTTTACCGTTGCAGGAGGGACATAAGCAATGGTATGTGAACGTAAAATATAAACTCGGAAATCCTTGAGGGCTTTTACCAACGCCAATGCCTATTTCTCAATGATATTGTATCTCAATGCTGCATCTCTTATAGTGCGACTGAAGAATGCTATAGGCTGCTCATTTCTCTGATCTTTTTTTTGCATTAGGACTGCTGCTAACGTATGCTCAAAAGCAAAAGAAAAAATGATGAAATCTGAAGTATAATCTGGGCTAATCAAAATAGGAGCAGTAGATAATGCAAACTTTACCACATGAAATGATTTCTTAGCCTCCAAAGACCACTTTACCTCGTTGTCTTTCTTCAACATATTTGTCATTTCTTTCAAGTGCTCAACTAGATTAGGAATAAATCTCCTCAAAAAATTAATTTTCCCATTGAACGACTAAATCTCTTTCTTGTTCCTAGGGAAATCTAGTTGTTGAATGGCCTCCACTCTGGCAGGATCAATGCGGATGCCATCTTTAAAGATGATGTGTCCTAAAAGCTTACCTTCTTCCATGGCGAACAAGCTCTTCTTTGGGTTAAGTGAGATGCCAAATTTTCTACATTTCTGAAAAAAAATCCTCAAGTGATACAAGTGATCTTCATCAGATTTTGAAAATACTGTTAGATCATCTAGATAGATAACCAAAAATACATCTTTTTCATTTGCAAATGCTATGTCCATAGCCCGTTGAAAGGTAGCTCCTGCATTCCTCAGCCCAAAAGGCATCTTGGCATACATGAATGTACTCCATGGCGCTGTGAAGGTTGTCTTAAGCTGATCGTCCTTATGTACCAAAATTTGATTGTATCCAGAGTATCCATCTAACAATGACATCCTAAAGGATCTGACCACCTTCTATAGTATGTCATCCATCTTAGGTAGGGGACAGTTGTCTTTCAAAGACACCTTATTGAGATTTCTAAAATCAATACATAGACGGATTTCCCCAGCCTTCTTTCTTACAAGTACTAGATTAGACATCCATTCAAAAAACCAAATGGGAACTATTATTCCAAACTTATAAAATCTATTTACCTCTTTTTCAATTGACGGCAGCAACTTGGGATTGATTCTTCTCAATTTCTGGCGAAATGGCTTCTGATTGGGCTTAATAGGAATGGTGTGTTGAATGATGCTTTTGTCATAAACTTTTAGATCTGAGTAATCCCAAGCAAATGCATCAGCAAATTCCTTCATTAAAGACATATACTTACCCTTTGTTTCAGGAGATAAAGACTTTGATAACTTGACCAATTTAGGATTTTCAGCTATCCAATGTTTACATCTTCAACTCCCTTTTCTGTAGGAACTATGGTGGGCTTCTTGGCGATATCATCTCTGTCAAATAACTCTTCCAAAGGCACCAAGCCTCTTGGAATGTTGTTTGTCCTTGAGTTGTAATACTTCAGCGTCAGCTGAATGGATGTTGGGATCATCAGAGTTGTATGCATCATCAATGTGAGAATTCTGAAATTCTCCCTCCAACTGCAGAATACTGTTTATTTGCTTATCATCACCAAACACTTGCCAAAACCTCATATTATTTGGGACGGTTGGGCAATGTTTAACATGGATGGAGTACTTATGATTAGGATGAATAGAGATCTTCACCATACTTGCTGCAATGGCGAGTGAATCAGCTGTGACATTCTGAGTTCTAGGAATAAGAGATAAAGTATATTCTGAAAAAGTTTTGAGAATATCAAGTATAGCATTGCGATAAGCTTCATTCTTGGGTGTTTTGCCTGGTATTCCCCTTTGACTTGCTTGATCACTAATTAGGAGTTGCCATAAACAGAAATCTTTTTTGCTCCCCGTTGCCGTCCCAATCCGCGTTTGGCTCCATATGGGGATGCATGCTAGACACGAAGTGATAGTGTGCAAGAACCTGGAATCTGCATCCACCGACAAAAGACATATATCAGCAGTATCCATTCAAAATATCATCAAATGAAATAGAATACAAAAACGAAGAAATGGAAATTTATTCTAAGAGCATAAATGACAATTTATTCATCAAATGAAACTACTTAAACAAAAATGACACGAGATAAGGTTAGAAATATGATACAAAAAGATGCCCCATGGCATCAGATGTGTTCAATATAGGGCATACTGAGCATTTGCCTGCTTTCAGGCAAATCTGTGGGCTGCTTGTCGGATGTACCATGTCCAATTCTGCATATGGTAGGACTTTTTCCTATCCGAAAATCAAGCTG